>CATIWR010129928.1:0-18754 GCA_949677035.1 Omphalea diandra | reverse complement strand
AAAGTGTTTTCTAGGCTAACACAAAACCTCACTCAAGTGTTTCAACAGGCTTACACTTAAACCTTTCTAAAAGTGTTTTTACAGGCTAACACAAAACCTTACAATTTGGTGTTTAATGCTCACACCTAACACTTGTAAAGAAGATGAAAAAAATGAGTAGCAAAGATTGAGAGCTTTTAACACTTGTAATAAATTCCTTAGCAACCCTCTTCATGGCTGTTTGGTGGAGTATTTATAGTCAAACTTCACCAAAGAGACGTTGCATATCATAGCTCATCAAATCTTTGAGACATGCTTGACAGATTTTGCATTTAATGCTTGTCAGGATGAAATCGCGGTCGCTACTGCCTTTCGCGGTCGTGAAATCCAAATTCTTTAAGGGAAACCTCGTTTGTTTCTAACGGCTAGTCCACGTGACAACTTCTTATTAGTTCACCAGGAAAATATAGCTGTTGTCTTTTACCTATTTTCAGAAGTCGCGGTCACGAATTTTCTTGCACAGCCTGTGATATAGGCCGCGAATCCATCTGCCAAAGTAGTTAACTTTCTTCCACAGGGATCGCAGTCGCTACCAGCAAGATGTCTCCGTGATTTTTGACTTCCAACAGCCTTTTGGGACACTTGTCAAGCTGTGGTTGTGAACTTGCTTCCCTCTTGAATTTCTTTGAAATTCGCGGTCGCGATTCAGACGAGACTTCCACCGCGAATTCATCTGTGTCAATCTGACTTCTTTCTTTCTAAGCATCGCGGCCGAGAATGGCTCTGCGATTTCGCCTGCTTGATTTTCAACATGTCTTAACATGAGTCGCAGTCGCGAATCCTAGATTGCGGTCGCGATTTACATGTCACTTTGGAGTTCATCAAGTTCTTCAATTCTTCTTGAGAGATTGATTCAATTCTGCAAGAACAACACTTATTTGAAATATTAGTGATAATCAATTTACTTTGTCAAGATCAAAAGAGGTTCTAAACCTAGGATTGATTATCCTAGTTCAACAATAATGTTGTTTGTTGCAATTATGCTTCCTTGAACGAGGAAAAGCTGGATGCAAGTGCTTTCATTTTAGGATTAAACAAAAGCAACTATGGTTTATAAATAAAAGAAATATATGAAAGCGGTTGGGGTTAAGGATTTCGTTGCTAGGATTGGGGATTTCGCAGTTGGGGATTTCGAATTTTGCAACTCAGAGATTAGGGATCTTAGTTATTCATAGGGAAAAGGGCATATTGCCTATAAATGCCAACGACATAGGCTTCCAAGCTAATTTGTAAAATGTCAGTTTTAACCTTCGTGAATTAGGATATTTTCTTTTAAGCATGTCCAACACCTGGCTAAAATTCTTCTACTCAACATGTGATTTTTAACTCCTATTCTCATTTCATAGCGTCTTGTCTTCACACACTTAATCACTGTCAAATAAAGGCCTAATGTCAACCAAAATAAAATTACAGGGGTTCAATGTCGATAAAAAAAATGTGCAAGGGGCAAAAAGTACAAAACTATCAAAGTGCAAGTTTTTCCTTTTTTTTTTTTTTAATTCATGGGAGGGTTAATAGGTTGAAATAGCATATGATCATGGTGGATGGAGATACTCGAACTCGAGATTCTATTGCTCACAAGGTGCATTTTACCATCATGTTATGCTTGCAAGTGCATCCTTATAACATATTTATTTAATAAAATCTTATTTAAGACTAATATTTTAAGACTTTATTATTTTTATTTAGTATGTTCATATAATAAGAAAATAATAAAATATACAAACTTTTAAAGACTTTAAAAAAGTCTATAAAAATCAAGGGGTATTCAATTACAACTTTTATAAAGTCTATACAAGTTAATTAGTTTTTAAAAAGTCATTAAATTTTAAAAGTAATAGATTTTTATAGAATTTAAACGATTTTTTATATAGTAGTGTAAATAAAACATCTAAAAAAAAATTTTCACATTCTCTCAAAACTTTTATAGATTTTGAAAATAAACTTTTTGAAAATCATTTATACTTTTATAAATTTTATAAAAGTTATTAAAAATCTGCAAATTCTACAAAAAATCATTTGCTTAAAAAAGTCTACATAAGTGTTAATTGATGTTTTAAAATCATATTATTTTAAGGTTTTAGAATCATATTCTTAAATATTTGAAGAAAATTAAGATGCTATGAAAATAGAATAAAAATCTTATTTTCATTTCACTCGCTCTTGAGGGGAGGATTAAAAATATCTCCAACCTAAGCATAAATAAAAACATAATTTGTTTTTATGCTTCCTCCATCAAATAAGTTACTATCCTTAGTGAAATCAGAACATCAAGCTCTATGGATAACAACATTAATCTGACTGGAAAAATTGTGGGGGCAGGAAAAATATTCACCTCATGTGGAAACCAAATATATAAAAAGCAGTTGCATTTTTTTGAGTATGATATTTTAAAGACCAGTAAGTCAGAGTATTATAACATATCAACACAACGTGTAACTTAAGAATTAAATACAACTTCTATGTCATAGCATTCTTCAAAATCCAAACACCTGCATCTTAGTTATTCGAAGGTGTTGCAAAAGTGCATACTTGTCTGCCAGAGCATGTTATATCATTACAGTAGCCTCCTCTGTACAAAGCCATATATCTCTGCAATTCTATCAATCGATTTTTCAGTTACAGTGTTGGGATTTCATCAAGAATCTTAAAATAGATTTCAAGCAAAACCCAATGCACAACAGTAACAATTAACAAACTCGAAGCTTCAAGATTAGATAAACCAATTCATGAAGCGAGACCAGATTCAACTATAAATAATAGTAGTTGACAATTTTCAACCATATACTAGTTAGAATCAGAACTATTAGGCTCTTCACAATCAAATTCTCTCACTTTGCTAGCCACCATTTCAATCCTAAGTGATAACTGCTGACTATGCTCTTCAATATATTTCAAGACCATCTGAAGCTGCCCTTGATAAGGCGCCAATTTCTTTTTCTCGTGATACAGTTCTGTCATTAGCTCCCAGATTTTCAGATCTTTCTCATCCTGCAAATAGAAACCAGAATATATTTGCCCTTAGGGGAATAGCATCTTTAGCAGAACTTAACAAAAAAAATTAACCTACAAATGCAACAATCACAAAAAAACTCATTTTTCCCCATAAGCTAATATGAACAAAGAGATGCAAATGCACTGTCTACACCTGAGATAATAATGACCATGCTCTGAAGAAACTAGTACTGAAACACACCTCATTGAATGCAATCCTATGTGATCGCCGAGGTGGTATTTTGCTAGGGTTTAGTTCATGGCTGTGCTCTTTTATGAAACCATAAATAATGCATTTTCCTCCATCCTTTGTAGCTATCCTTAGCATAGCATTGCATCCCTCTCTAGTAGAAGGCCATGATGAAAAAACGCTGTTTTCTTTCTCTGTACATTTTCCTGCATGAAAGCCTTCTTTCGAACAAACTCACTCTCGACCAATTATTGAGTTATCTTTAAGTGAAAGATGTGTACAGTTGTTTCATATGGTAAAGCCAATACGCCTGCCACACATCTCATAGAATTTCCTGGCATCCTCAGCTGATTCAAACTCCATCCCAATTAATGGTTCCAATGCTTCCAGAGCTATAGGAAAATTTTTAACAGAAGGCAGAGCTCCATTCCCATCCGAATTATTTGTTAGCTCACTATCAGTTGTTTTTAGGCCATCAAAAGGTTCAGCTAGCCAATGCCTATAATTTCCATTAGAATGGAATTGTTGGCGAGAGGTGCTTGCCATTACAAACCTATGAGAAAAGAAGACTGGTGTCAAGCAAAAGCCCAAAGCATGGAAGCAAAGTGCATATTACATTAAGTTTTTTTTTTCTCACATGATGATTGCGGAGCACAACTATAATTTCACCGTCCTTGGTTTGTTTCTGGCACATGATCATTCATTTACTAATTCATATCTAATATGATCTACCAGGCAAAATAGATTCACATATTTCTCATGTTGATAGGTGTGTTCAGGCTTCTCAAGTCAATATACGAGGGGGATGGACTTAGTGACTTCAACAAGCTTAAAGATATATTCATCCCTGTGGAGAGAGTAGTTGAGCATATAGCTGAGCACCACTGTGCCAAGAACTCAGAAGAAAAGCAGATACTACCATCAGATTGCTCATTCCATTCATAAGCATGCTGTCAAATGAAAGGCAGACTTGTCAGGACCAAGATTGGGGAAAAAAATATTCAGCAAGAATGCCAATCAGGAAAGTCATCACTTTTCAGACAAAAGACAAGTAAACTTAATTAGACTATCAAACATAGCAATATGTACTTTCCTTTCTAATATTAAGATAAAACAGAAGCTACATGGCTGGACGGAAGTTACACGTATAATCTACTAGCTCTTTATTCCAGCACCCAACATACAACTACAGCCACCATCTTATCATGAAACATTTGCTCTTCTTCCTAATACCATCCCCAACACCAAGAAAAGTAATATTTAGCACTAGATGCAGTTTATGGTGAAATATGAGTTTGGACCCATGGAATCGACAATACAGCATGAGAACTTGTAGCAGAAATGCAAATAAGGTATTATAAACAAATGATGGAAGTCCTAATAAACAACCAGTCGTTCTCAAATCCTGTATCATCATGAAGTACCAACATCCAAAGGACATGTCAGGATGGCAACAGTCATCAGATCCCCAATTGACATACATCCAACAACTATAGAATTCCTCACAGAATTCAACTTATCAGTTACTAAACGCATCAGTTCCAATTGCAAGTTCCCTAAAGTCCCCACCTTTTTCAAGGCTTTATCCTAGGGAAAGACCCAATTCTAGACCACAAACTATAATATATATATATATATATCTAAAAAAATGATAGATTGAGTTGATTACACACAAAATTTAGACAAACCCAAAGTTCAACTAGTAGACAATTACCAATATCTTCAAGCCAGAAAATTCAAGATATATATAATTTGAACTTAAGTAAAACACATATAAAAAATACAGCTTTGAAATTAAAAAAAAGAAAAGCATAAAAACAGAATTCTTTTTACCGATTGCAATTAGAACCACAGGAGCCGCATTTCGTCGAATAGGATTATCCACTGAGAGCTTTTCATCTTCAATCAAGAAGAAAGATGAAAATCCTAAGCAAGAACTTAAAATCTCTAACCCTCAATTTTCCAACTGAAAACGAAAAATAGGGACAGTGAGTTGAGCCTGAGATAACACGGGCAGGCTGCCAAGTCATCATGTTAATGTATGAGGGTATTTTCTAACGGTGTTCTTTAAAGAGTACCTCAAAAGAGTATCTTAAGCATTTATTTATCTCTAATGAATTTTTTATATTCTATATTTTATTTTATCTATAAAGTATTTTCTATTAATTTATTTTATCTATAAAAATGTCTTTAAATATTATGAAAATAGAGAAAATTTAATTGATATGTATGGAAAACTTAAATTTTCAAGAAAGAAAATTACTCTTTTCGCTTCAATCTTTCAATTATTTAAAAAAGTGTCACAAAAATTAAGAATGTTATTTAATAGACATAATTATAAATACAGAATGACTAAATTATTCTCTTTTAGAAAGAATAAAAATAATGAATTACTTTTTATTTTCAATAAAATTCATTTCTCTTCAATATCAAAACATGGATAGAGTTGGAGATAATCCAAAAATATCATTTAAAGTGGAACAAATTATATTTTGTTAAATAACTAATAGATTGAAATAGACGGAGTAATAAAAAATAAAATAACAGTTATTGATATGTATAATAAATTTAATTGTATTAATTATATTTTATATAAAGAGTGAATTTTGGCTCTCTAGCTCATTTTTTAATCTATAATTTAGAGTTAGAGAGTGAGTTAGAATTTTATTTTCTTTAATTACTTTTTATAATAAAAATTTTATGTTAAATAAAAAGTGAGTTAGAAATGTTCTTAGTCATTATATTTTCACTAGCTTTTTGTTTTGAGTTCTAAGAAATGATCAATATTTTGAAAATTGGACTAGATCGATAAATTGAAATGATAAAATTAAAAATAAGATTAGTGATTAGTTTAGTTCGACTCAAATTGATTTTCAATATTATTTTTATATTTTTTAATTATTACAAATATATTTATTTTTTAATATTTGTATTTCTTAAAGCTATTTTAATAATATTTTTGTATTTCATTCATTATTAAATTAATTAAACTGAACCGATCGAATCAATCATATCGATTGTATTGAAAACTAATCAATTGATCGATTTACTGACTGATTTAAATTTAAAAACTTTGGTATTCGTAATGATTTTAAAGAAACTTTGAAATTTATAAAAGAGGTTTGTTTGTAAATGATATTGCATTTGTTTTATAATTTAGTATTTAGTGAATAAATCTGATTAAAGTTAAAGATGGAATCTATCATGTATAATTTATTTTTAGTGATTCTTAAATAGTATATATAATATTATAATAAACAAATAAAAAAACTCAATGATAAATTTTAATAATTTTAGTACATTATTAATTAAATAAATGATATTATAAAAAATTAATTAGCTTTATATTTATAATTACCTTACATATTAAATGATAAATGAGTTGAGTTATAAGATAATAAGTTGAGAAACCAAATGCGTGGTTTCAATATGTTCATAGTTTTGCAAGGATAATTGTTCGTAAAGAAACAGTTTTGAAAGGATAATTGCTAATTTTCTATCGTTAAATATGATAATTAAATTTTTTATTATTTCAAAATTTAAATTTATAAAAAAATCATTTTAAAAGCATTTGAAAGCATCCATCGTATTGTTAATAATTTTCTCTAACTCAATGTTTGGTATAGATGAATTTTTTAATTTTTTATAAAATTTATTTAGAAATTTATATTTTATGTGTTTGATATAAATAAAAATTTATGTGAAATTATATTTTATTAAATTGTTGAATTTCATTATAATTAAACTAAATTCTATCAAATTTGATTGAATTTACAATGAATTCTAAGGCACTGTTTCTTTTGCGAAAAATAACTTGTTTAAGAAAAATATTTTTTGAGGAAAATATTTTCTGAATAACATATTTTCTAGTTTTTGAAATACGCTATAAAATATTAATTTTCTTTCAATTTATAAGATTATGATAAAATATAGACTATAAATATTTTTAGTTATACCATTTATTGTTTAATATAAAAAATATACATTAAAAATAAAAAATTTTATAGGTCTCACTCATCACCAGTGACTGCAGCCAACCAAGAATGATTGTTGATAAATTTTGGTAGCAAAGGAAAATGAAAAGTTATTTTTTTGAAAATTGACTTAATTTTTTCTTGATTAGAAAATTATTTTTCATTGACCAAATTTTTTAAATGCACCAAATAATAAAAAATACGAAAATTTTTTTTTTGAAAAATAATTTTCATGAAACAAATGAAATATAAAATTGTAAATTTTTTTCATTATGATAAACATACCTTTAGTTGAATATTTTTTTATTTTACTTTCTCTTTTTCCTTTATTTTTCACTTTCTTTTCTCCTTTCTTTTTCTCACTTTATTCTCTCTTCTCTCTTTTATTTTTTAATTTATAAAAATTTTAAAAAATAACATGAGGATATTTTTATATGATAAAATATTTTATTGAATTCAACATGTGAACCAAATGCAAAATTCAACAAATTATATATATATATGTATGTATGTATGTATGTATGTATGTATGTATGTATGGTTTAAACAAAAAAAAATTAAGAATCACCATTAGTTTTTATTTTTTAATTTTAAATTAATTCTATCAAATAAATGTATCAAAATTAATTTTTTAAAGATAAATTTAAAAATATATCTTTGAAATACGTGTAATTTGAATTTTATTTAATTAAGGTATTTTTTTTTTATGAAAGTGATATATATGTATCTAGATAAATGTTAGATGAACAAAGAGAAATCAATATTAATCTACTTGTAGATTACAATGTTCAAAACTTGTAAAATTAAAATCAGATTATTGGTTCATCAAATTTTCAAATTCTTATTTGTATAAAATTATAAATATTAATTTTACATAACTAAAAATTGTTTCAAATATTAAAACAGTATTTATAAAAAAAAATTAAAATGAAACATTTTAAAATTATACCTCATGTATGAAATATTTTTCTATATTATTTATTAAATTAAAATTTACTTCATATAAAAATTATAGGTAACTATTCAATCTCTGATTTTGAATTATTAATTAATGCAAAAGATTAGATATGTCATCATTGGTTTTAAAATTAAATGTGAAAATTAAATATTTATAATTATTTAAATCTTAGTTCTCAACAATATAAGATAAAAAAGTATAAAATTTAAAATTAGAAAAATAAAATGCTATTCTCTAAGAGCTAATTTGAGATAATGTGTCAAACCAAAAAGAAAGTAAAGATATAACACTCCCATGACAAAAGATACTATGATGATCTTAAGTCATAAAAATCACTTACATGACTTTTACAAAAGATTTCCATAGACACGCTAATATTGCTCCATATAAATTTTCAAGCGGATCGTTTAGTAAACTTGTTTCCTAATAAGCACCTACATATTAGTCCCAATTTGATATACTTCTACGTATAAAATTAGTAGCTTACTTAACCTCAGGTAAGAAACATAATATACACTAGTCTTATGGCTCCATCATTATTTAGTTTTGATAGAACATTGATCAAAAATAGTTTAAGAACAACACTTTGATAGAGTAAGTATCTCATAGTTATAATTTATTGTAACCACATCTTTAAAATGTATGAATTCTCTAAACTTCAACTTAAAGTGTTACTGTATAATGATATGTTTTGCAACAATTCCATAAAGGTATGGAAAACCTAAATGATAAACTAATTTATAGATTATTAACTCATATAGCATGACTTGTGTTTAGTATATCCTCAATCCAATTACTCAACTTTGGGACATATACTAGTAATCTCTCACTTAAATTAAAGTTAATCATTTAATTAATCTATTTTTAAGTTGATTAATTTAAATAAATTATTATTTTCAAGGAAATAAATTTTTAAAACTTAAATCATAGAATTTTTAGATGACTTAAATGATAAGTTAGATATATAAGTTTTTCTAAATTAGAAGCATATATGAAAATGTTCAATATCATGAGCTTATATATGGATTTTAATTGATATTATATGTATTGATTTATTAGTCTTACATGGTTAGATGTCCATAATTGATTGATAAATATAATTTATGATATTTTTTTATAAGAAATTGGTTTCTTAAAACACATTAAATCAAACATATAAATATTATTTGAGTTTGAAATATTAAATTACTAAAGTTAATTATTTTTAATTACTAAAACATTATCTTTAACAATATAAAAGTTATTTATGTTGTGAATGCTAAGGGAAAAATGTTTGAAGGACATGTAACCCAATACATTGGACTCACTTATTTGCTTTGAATGATAACAAAACTATGGTTTTGAAGGATAACAAAACCAAGAGAATTTCTAATATTTGTATGTTAATGTTTGTTTGATGTTTTTAAACAAACTCGACGAATGTTAAAATGGGAGATTGTTTTGAATGCTGGGAGAAAATGTTTAAAGAACATATGAACCCAAGACTCGACAAACGTTAAAGGGCCAGAACTAGTTGAACGGGCGTTGTACAAATTCAACGGGTGTTAGACATCTCCCAATGGACATTGGGCCATTCAACGGACATTGAAGGATGAGATGTTGCCTTTTTGCCAAAGTCTTTTGGACCTCACAACGAGTATTATCCCTTTGTAGTGGATGTTAGAGAAGTGCTCCAGGTTGAGTTATGCTAGACCTTACCACGAGCATTGATTTGAGTTAACAATAGTCATTGCATATTCGCAATAGGCGTAAAAAAAAAGTCCAAGCCTAAACTAAAGCTTCTGGAACCCGAAATGGGTGTTGGCCCTTCTCAATAAGCGTTGAAGGAGTTTCAAATGGGTATTGTGAATTGTTCAACAGGCATGAAAAATAACTGTACAAATTTTGAAAAATAAAGCGTGAAGTTAAAGCTTCTAGAAATGAACAATAAGCATTGTTCTCTTTCCAATAGCCATTGTAGTCAAAGCCAACATGCATTGAAAGACATTCAACAAACATTGGAAGTAACTGTTACAAGTTTAATGGGTGTTGATGGAGAACAACATATGTTGTCATCTCTAACGACTAGTTTTGTAGAAAATAGGTCAGATACAACATCAATTCTTCCAATGGCTAGTTT
The DNA here is from genome assembly GCA_949677035.1 of Omphalea diandra. Lineage (NCBI taxonomy): Eukaryota > Viridiplantae > Streptophyta > Magnoliopsida > Malpighiales > Euphorbiaceae > Omphalea > Omphalea diandra. The sequence goes on along the minus strand of CATIWR010129928.1, from coordinate 8,480 downwards.
TGGAGCTTGGTTGTATAAAGAGCATTCTTCGAGTTTAGAAAGGTTAGAGAAAAAGGTTAGAAATTATTGTGAACATCTATGTAACTCCTTATAATTATTTGTACAAATCATTTTAGGTTGTTGCTTTGTATTTAGGTATAGTGAGTTTATTTTTTTATTACTCCTTTGAGAGTAGATTTTCTTATGCACTAATTATGTATTTGCTGCCTAATTAAGAGATTTAGATGTTATTTAGATCTTTCCTTGCTAGTAGTTGTAAAGGTTGGTATTATGCCTAAAAAAACTACCAGGGATAGGTTCTTCCTGAGCCTATAAAAGGAAAGTTTATTCCTAAACTTGTAAAAGGGAAGGTTCTTCCTCAGTCTAAAAAAGGGAAGGTTTTGTTCTTGAGCCTGAACAAGAATAAATAGACCTAAGTGAAAACTTAGGGAGTGAAGTAAGCACATTATCGAACCACTATAAAATTCTTATGTTTGTGTTTATGATTGTTTTTATTTATAATCCAATTCACCCCCCTCTTGGGTTGCCTCATTGCCATTCAGTCCATCAATTAGTATAAGAGCCTAACCTCTTTTAAAGCTTAAGTGCAAGAAGCATACAGTCATGGCAACCATTAAATCTTCTTTTTGTCGAAGCTGTCTAAAAAATGGACCTACTCAAACCAAAAGATGCAAATGTCCATGGAGCGAGAAGACCGCCATCAAGAGGAAAGAAGGAGAATAAGCTTAATGAATACCACATCCACAAGTGATGATGATTTCTCTTATAATAGAATAAAAAGGAGGAAGACCAAAAAGAAAGCGAAAGCTAGATGTCTAATGACCATAGAGGTTGAATCGAATAGGGACTCTCCTAATGAGGCACGTGAGCTTGATGATGATATCAAAAGCATGTTCACAATAGAAAATCTGATTGAGGCCCTAAATCAACAAATAATGACTTGGATAAATCTTTCTCTAGGAATAGAATTTTGAGAAATAAAAATGAATTGTTGAAAAATGAAATTTCCTCTATTTCTAAAATTAGAGATGAACTTCTAAATGAAGTTGATTGTTTGAGAAAAAAAAGAAGAAGGAATTGCTTTCAAAAGCACTTTTCTTAGACTCAAATGAAAAATAATTTTGAAAATGAAAATTGATGCTTTCAAAAGGAAAATAAAGAGTTAAAATTTGAAAAGAAATTTTGTGAATTTTTTTCCAAACAAAATGATAGTTTAAAAAATGAGGTTTTGGATTTGAAAAACTCTCTTTCAAACTTTACTAAAGGAATAACAAAATTGGATTTGCTTTTAGGCACTCAAAGAGATGTTAGTGTGAAACATGACATTGGATATAATCATTCATCTTACTCCACTTTTAAATGTGTGTTTGTTAGAGCTTCACTTTCTAGAACACCTAGTGTCCAAGGTGTTGAATCACTGAGCTATTCACAAAAGGCTAATGTTAATTCAAAGCCTAAAAGCATACTACTAGCACATGCATACACCAAAAAGCCTAAGAAAAAGGCTAATTATACTTTTATATATGTGTCTTACAAGCCAAAGAGGCAGAATGTGCTACACTTTGCACTTAGAAGAAAAAATGCACATGATTAGACTTACTCTAAGGTGCATATGTAAAAAACTCATATGTATGATCATAATTGCTCTCAGCCTCACTCAAAAAGGCCATAGTCAAATTATGCCTTTATTTATTGAACCAAATATTGTAAGAAAGCAAAGGTTCTTTCATGTTTTAGGCACTAATCTTTTAGGATGCCACCTCGCTCATGCTTTACAGAAGAGCTAAAGAGAAAATCCATTTGGCAATACTTTTATTGTGAAAATTATGCCCATAAAGCATATTTCTACTATGCTAGATTGAGAAATGAACAAATTTATGTTGCTAACCCTCATGTACCTAAAAAAAAATGGGTACCAACAAAAGTTTAATTTTGCTAATTTACAATTTCATCTCCTTTTGCTTAAAATGGAGAACTAAATGGTGATTGGAGCTATAGAATTTTTAGAGGAGCTTAAGTTTCTTTCAAAAAACAAAAATTATATTTTTAGAGAATTCAACATTTGGCATTAATTGGAAAACATAACAATTGGTGTCTGATAGTATCTTTAACTGTAATGTATTTCTAACCCTCTTTTATTTTGTTTAATATGCTTTTGTTGAGGGGGAGTTTCTTTATAAACCAATTTTGGTATCAGTTTGAAGTTTTATTTTAGGAATCTCCAGCAACTATCCTTCCTTTGTTGCTTTCCTTAATTTGTGAAGAGAACATGTAACTGTTAGCCCTTACACACTAAAAAAGGGGGTTGAATTGGTGGGAATTTAAAAAATTTGAAGGGAAGATAAAGAATTTAGAGATTGAAGGATAAGGAGAAGAAATGAACACATAATGTTTTATAATGATTCGAGTGTTAATGAACCCTATGTCCACTCCCCAATTCTTCATAATTAGGTATTCCACTATCACTAAATAGTGTTTTCAAGCTCACACCAAACTTGTACACTTTGTGTTTTATGACTCACACATAATCCAACAACTTGTGTTTTAAGGCTCATATAAGGAAACCTCTCAAGTGTTTTCTCAAAGGCTCACACTTAACCTAAACAAGAGTTTTATAGCAAGGCTAACTCTCAACCCAATAACAATGGTGTTTAATGCTTACACCCAACAACATCAACTCACATACAAAGAATTTAAGGTTGAGAAACAAAATTATAAGAGTTTGGCTATATTCAATATTATTTTCTTGCATTTATGTCTGTTTGGTGGAGTATTTAAAGGCAATAACCACCAAAGAGATGTTACAAAGAAACTATGTTTAAATCTTTAAGGTAAGCTTGACAGATTTTGCATTAAATACCTGTCAGACTAATTTCGCGATTACGAATTTCCATTTTGAGCTAAGAAAGTTGAAATAATGATGGATAACCCCGTTTCTATATAACAGCTAGTCCATGTGGCATGTTATTATTGGCCTTCCAAGAAAAATTGTCATTGCATTCATCCAACCAACCAAAAGTCGCGGTCATGATTAAAGTTCCTCTTGGATGGGATAAGGACCGTGAATCCTTCTATTTGGCAAGGAGAAAGTGCTTTAATAAGTCATTGTCTTAAAAGCTATTTCACCCTCGTGAATTTTGATAAGTCAATGGTTATCATAAACATGTAGACTTGGTTCCCTCCATACAATTACAAAAGTTTTTGTCGCGACTAAGAACATGATTGTCACCGCGAATCAAACTGTATGAAGATCATGTCTTTCTTAGCAAGGTCGTGACTATGATTTGCTCCATGAATCCATTTGATTCAAGTTCATCCATTCTTATTGCAAGGTTACAATCATGATTTAAAGGTTATTGACCATAAATTGGTATGCCTTACACAATGTTTGAGATTTAGACTTTCATCCAACTTCCAATGCAAACATATCTTAAAAACTACAAAATCAACACTTAGAAAAGATGTTACAACTTATCAATCTACATTTTCAAGATTAAAAAGAGACCTTTGACCTAGGTTTGACGAACCTAGTCCAAAATCTATGCCTTTTTTATTTTGACAACTTAGATTGATTTTGTAAAGGGTAACGAATTGCATAAGTGTGAAGTTGTGATGGTTGACATTTTTTAACAAATTAAAATTGTTAAGAAACTAATAAAACTAAAAAGAAATGACTAAGTTTAATAAAAATTTAGATTGGATTACTCCCTTTTAACTTATACTTCCTTTTGATTATATATCATGCAATTTCCTTCACTATTTCTCTCTCCCTTTATCAAGATCAAAAAGAGAATATAAATGGATTTAAAAGCAATTAAATTATCATAGGTGACATTATTCGAATAGATATTTGTATAAAATGATTAAATTGAAGAGCAATCTTACTTAATGTACAAAAATATGAAACATAAATTACAAGTAAATTATTGATAAACGTAGATAAAGAAAAACATAAAGATGTGGGATCACAAATTTAGACCACAAAACAATCAAAACAAATAAAAGAAAAACATAAAAAAAACTAATAGCCTAAGAAAGAACATTAAAAGATTGGAGAGTTATCATCATCTCCAAAGTCTTCAATGTCTTCATCTGCATTTCCTCCTTATGCTTCATCCCTTTCTTCCACCTCTTGATCTTTTTCTTCTTCCAGAGTATCCTCCTAAACTTCAAAATTAGGGAGGTGGCAAGGTGTACCACTCATTTTCTCTTAAAGATATACCAAGTCATTATAGAGGTGGAAAAGTAGAAGAAATCTTCTCTTGATCATCCTCATTACTTTGTATAATTTCTTATTAATTAAGGAGAGAGAGATAGCATATGATTTTGGCTATGGTTTAGGTTTAGGAGATGGAATTGGTTGAGCTCCCTCCTCTATGAGGCTTGAGTAGTCTCATGCCTTTTGGCCCTAATTGATCCCAACGTATAAACATAAAGGTGAATAGCCTTGGCATCGATGAAGTAAAGTCAATCTAGGAAATTTTTGGAGGGCATAAATTTCTTGGTGAGAAATTTCTCATTCTCCTCATTAAGAGACCCCACGTAGTGATAAATTATTATGACATGAGATAGTAGAAGGAGATGTTTTGGGCTCATGTTTGGTTTTGAGGGAAATCTCAAACCAAAATTCAAAGTAAATGATATCAAGTGCATAGATGATTAAATGGATATCATCTCCCACTTGAAGATTGAAAAGGTTAGAGATTTGTTCAAAAGTGATAAAATAAGGGTCCCTAAATGCCCGAAAAACTAACCTCACACTAACCTGCCTTTGATTATGCTCTTCAACTTAAGGTGACTGTGTACATCAACTTCTTAACAATTTCTTTGTATCAGGGTTCATCTCAAAAGATGAACTCATTTCATCCTAAGTTAGATAGGAAGACATGAATTTCATTCTTAATTCCAAGGGATTCAAGGAGAAAAGAACAAGGAATTTGATTGGGTTGGATTATTTTATTGGAGTTGGCTTTGTATAGGTCTTTCTCCTCTTTTGTCATCCCTTTCATCAAGTGAAGGGCAAGAAGGCTAAAAGGTTGGGTTATGCCTTTGCCTTTTTTTGCTCTAAAAAGTTTCTTGGGTGCCATGATAAAAGTTAGGAGAAAGTAGTAGGTTTGAGAGAAGAAATTGCAGATAGATGAAAAGAATAGGTAAAAGTGAAATGGAAGGATGTTGGAATCGTTTAAATAGGTAAAAAAAAATATGATAAAAAACTATAATAAATAGTAAAATTTGTAATAAATGAGGGGGTGCCATTGGTTGACAGTCAAATCAATTAATGTTTGACATTTACTTTAATTCACCATCGCGAGCCTCAAGTTGCGATCGCTAGTTACAAAATTTGTGAGTAACGGTTAAGAAATCCTTGGAAGTTGAAGGAATCAATGATCAAACTTTTGAATTTTGAAATAATTTGGAATGGTGATCTAAAATCGTGACAACGAATTAGAAATGTGGCAAAAAGTTGATGAGTGTTTTAGACCACAAATTGCAAAGCAAAAGAAAGAAAAGAAAGGAAGAAAAATGGTCTTCCTAGATGTGATCCACTTAATGCAATGATGATTAATTCATGCAAATTGGCATAAAGAAGCACATTTGTATAAAGAAATAAATCCTCTAAAGAAATTAAAATACATATATACAAAACACATCATTTAATCATTCAAATCAACAAACTCAATAAAGAATATGCAATGAGATCTAATTTTCACCTTAGGGTCCATCAAGCATTCCTAACTCCCTCTTAATAGAGTTCATCTTTTCTTTATTAAGGGGTTTTTATGAAAATATCCACAAGTTGATCATTAGTGTCAATAAACTCCAACACCACATCACCATTTTGGACATGATCTCTAAGAAAGTGATGCCTAATATCAATGTACTTGCTCTTAGAGTGTTGGATGAGATTCTTTGAAAGATTTATAACACTTGTGTTATCACATTTCATGGGAATGTGATCAACAACTTTGCCATAATTCTTTAGTTATTGTTTCATCTAAAGAACTTGGGTGCAACAATAACCTATCGCTACATATTTTGCTTTGGAAGTGGATAAAGAAATTGAAACTTGTTTCTTACTAAATCAAGAACCTAAACATTGTCCTATAAATTGACAAGTTTTAGAAGTGTTTTTTCTATCTAATAAGCTACCAACACAATTCGTATTTAAATACCCTAAAAGACTAAAAGATGAATTCTTAGGACACCATAAACTTAAGTACAATATGCCATATAAATATTTAAGTATCTTTTTAATAACATTAAGATTTGATTCCTTAAGGCATGAATGAAACCTAGCACACATGCATACACTAAACATGATGTCGAGTCTAGAGGTAGTGAGATAGAAAAGATAACCAATTATACCTCGCTACCTCTTTTCATCAATTGATTTACCCGATTCATCTTTGTTTAGTTTGATGGTAGACTCATTAGTGTCTTTGCTACTTTGCATCCATCTATGCCAAATTTCTTGAGTAGATCCTTTATGTACTTGGCTTAGTTGATGAAGATGTCGTTTTTGGTTTGCTTGATTTATAGGCTAAGAAATAACTTGAGCTCTCCTATCATACTCATCTCAAATTCCTTAGTTATACACTTAGCAAAATCCTTATAAGGAGATTCATTAGTAGCACCAAATTTAATGTTATCAACATATATTTGTATAATGAATGTGTCTTGATTGTGCTTTTTGACAAACAAAGTAGTATCAACCTTCCCTTTCTTAAAAAAAAAAAAAAAATGAGTTGAGCCTTTCATACCAAGTCTTGGAGTTTGTTTCAAGGCTTTAGTTAATTTATAAACATGATTTGAAAAAAAATGAGATAAAAACTTGGAGGTTGTTCAACATAAACTTCATCCTTAATGAGACCATTTAAAAATACACTTTTAATATCCATTTGAAAAAGTTTAAAGCTCATGTGACATGCATGAGCTAAAGGAATGGCTTCTACTCTTGCTATGAAGGCATAGGTTTCATCATAATCAATGTCTTCCTCTTGGTTGTACCCCTTTGCAACCAATCTAATCTTGTTTCTAGTAATGAAACCTTGTTTGTCTATCTTATTCCTAAACACCCACTTGCATCCTACAATAGGGTGTTCCTTAGGCCTGAGAACAAGTTCTCATACTTTATTTCTCTAAAATTGGTTGAGTTTTCTATTTATTGTGATTAGGATTCTTTTTTATCTTTTGATGACTTATTTTCACCAAGGTCTATAACCATTTCTCTTGAAGTAGACTGTAACTCCATTTTCTCAAAGTCTCCTATAAGAGTATCAATAATAGAACTTTGTTGAAGATTAAGTTTACTAGATTCATCAAATACAATGTTCATTGACTCCTCAATAACTAGGGGTGTAATTTTCATAGTTTTTAGTCGGTATACCGCCAAACCGAACCGAAATCGAAACCGGTCCAAACCGAAAATTTTTGGTATTAAGGTTTGAGTTTTTTTGGTTTCGATTTTAGTTTCGGTATTTGGGTTTGGTTAATCGGTATACCGTATCAAAACGACACTGTTTTGATGGATTGAAACGACGCCATCTTATTACAATGAAATGACACCGTTTTTGTTACAACGAAACAACATCGTTTTGTTGCAATGAAACGACGTCGTTTTAAAAGATATAAAACATTTCAGCCGGGCCTCTTTCTCCTCTCTTTCTTTCTTCTCCTTTCTCCTCTCTCCTTTCGGTTTCGCCGTTCTCGACCAGATCTGTCTTCGGCTCTCTTCGCCGACGCCGACCTCTCTCCTTGCTCTTCGATCGCTGGCTTCTTCTTCTTCGGTCAGCGTGCTGTTTCTTCCTCTTTGGTTGGTGTTCTGCTTCTGCTCTTCGGCCGGCATTCTGCTTCTTCTTCTTTGGTCGCCTGCGCCACTCTCTTCTTCTTCAGTTGTCGACGTTGCTTACTCTTCATCTTCAGTTGTCGTTCGTTTCCATCAATGATGGAGGCTTCTGGATCTAGCCAAGTAAATGGAACCATTTAATTTTTGAAGTGAATTTTTGAGATTTTATTATATGAAGTGAATTTTTGAGATTTTAATCATGATTATGAAGTGAATTTGTTAACTGAATTTGTGAAATTTTATTTAATATTTTCTTAATTTTGTTAACTGAATTTTTGAAATTTATTTAATTTTTGTTGATTTATTGATACTGAGTTATATTGTGGAATCATGATACAATAACTATTGTGTTGATTTATTGATACTGAGTATCCATAAAAATTTGTCAAATGTAATTCAAAGGCCATAATTTTGATTGATCATAATTTTATATGATTGTCTTAAACGGGCTTCTACGGTTGGTAATTCAGTGGATTATACCATTGAAGAAGATTGTTCCAAGCGTCCCCCATTACCTCAGAGATTGGGGAAAAAAAGAAAGTTAACATCAAATACTTGGGATCACTTTGAGAGGATTGAAAGCAATGGTAAGATCAAGGCTAAATGTGTATATTGTGGTGATGTTGTGAATGCA
>CATIWR010129898.1:0-41175 GCA_949677035.1 Omphalea diandra | reverse complement strand
TGTTAATCAAATTAAATACAAAATTATATAAATCAAAGGCAATGGTTGAACACAATAATTTAATAAGGATTATGTTTATATTTAGTTTGCGACATTCCATACATATTTTAAAAAAAATAATTTAACAAGATTTATCTATTTTTTATTTGAAATAATCTTAGATAATTAATGATACATGATTAAGCTAACAACCCACGCTTAAAAAAAAAAAAATCACGTAGTTAAGTCCAATAATCTTGGTTGTCGCACCAGCAACCACAAAAGAAGTAGGTTTTTTTTTTTTTTTTTCTCTTCAACTTTTTTTCGAGGTTTCTTTTGTTAGTCTTAGTTTGAATTGAAGCCGCCGATTAATGAACAGTTTTTCCCTCTTTTCTTTCTTCTTTTTTAGTACCTATTGTTTTTAATAAATTCAAATATATCATTCTATTTTTAAAATTTATCTTCTACTTTGCTTTTTTTTTTTTCACTAGATGGAGTTTTATATACTCTGTAAATATTTTATTCTTTTTAATAGATGTTTTATTTTTCTTCATGAATATTTTTCTATCCTTTTTATTGGTATTTGTTTTATCATATGAAAAAAATATTAGTTTAAGAATACTATTAATTTTTTTTATGTGATGATTATAATTTTTAAGATTTTATAATAATTTTATTGAGGGGCTACATGCTTTGACATCAAAATAATTTCAAAAACAGTGTGAAAAAAATTTTAAATAGTGAATTGAATTATTTTAATTATTGTATTAAGTTTAATCATAATTTTTCAGTATCATATTTTAGATAATATATGTTGAATAACTTTTGATTTTAAATGAATAATAGAATTTTTTTTTTTTTTAAAAAAAAAACATCACAAGAATAAACAAAGAATCAAGATGCAAAGATAGTAAGTGTACGTTAAAAAACAAAGAATTAGGAGGCAAATTCTAAGCATTTTTTCCTAAAAAATCAAATGGTATTCAAGTCTAAAAGGTATTGTTATTAATGTGTAAAAAAAAATTAAAAGTAGATTTCTCCAAAATATTAATATAACCGAAGAATTATATTATCCATTGATAAACACATCTTCTATCATAAAAATTAATTTATTAAAATTTTTACTTTAATTTTCCTTAATAGACAATAATAGACAAAGGTCCCGTCCATGTAATAAAAAAAGGTCCTGTCCATGTAATAAAAAATATTAAAAATTATAAAGAGAAATTTAATTGATAAATATATCATAAATATTGAATAATTGTTCCATTTCTAATTTTAGTTTTACTTGAGAGATAATTATCATAATCATGCATCATAAAGACATAAATATCACATATTTATTTCATAAAACAACTAAATTTGTTTTCTAATATGAGAAAATGATTAAATCAACAAATTTAGATATTTTAATTATAGATTAGTCTTGAAAAGAGCATAATTAAGGTAATTGATCATTTCAAGTAATTAAAAAATTATCAATTTTAAATGAATGACTATAGTGTCATTTAAATCCCTTAAGATATTTAATATATAGTATATAGAGCCCCAGTCAATCCTTACAATAACTTCAATATACTCTTTCTGTTCAAAATTGATAGATCTCTTTTTTTCTCAATATTTAGGCTGATTTTCTTTTTTAAAAAGTATTGAATTACTTGATATTTTATTTTATCTTTATTTAATTTTATAGTTATCAATATTTATAAATAATAACCATTTAATATACTTATTAAAAGTTTAAACAAAATTTAAAATTTGATATTTTGATATTTATGGTTTGATAATTTCATTTATTAGTAATATCAATTGTGTCTTTAGTTTTACATTAGAGAACAACAAATTCTAATATTATTTAATATGAGTACTATTCATCTTTGTCTAGTATTTAATATAAGGTTATAATAGAAAAAGTAAAGTAAAACAATTAATTTATCCAAATTATCTAATATTCTTTAATTTGTGTGTAAAAAGTAACAAACCTATCAATTAAAGATGGATAGAATATAATAGTAGTAATTATTGACACATAATTCACAAAATTAATATTTTGATGTTAAATAATATAATTTTAAATTATATATATAATAAAGACAAAATTTATATTTTAAATCATTATAATGCGCATATTCATACACAAGCATCTTTTCAAAAAAAAATTAAGTAATAGAAGAAAATACATCATTCAATATTTTTAAGAAATACTTCCCCACTTCTTTTTATTTAACTTTTTTTAGTGCTGCATAAAAATTAAGAAATTATCAATTAGACTAAATTTTAGAAAAACGATCAAATTATCTTTTTTGGATTACTATAATCAATAAATGTGCAATAATTATATATTAATGGTAGTATTTAATAAAGATAAGGATAAAATTAATAAATCAAAAATTTATTAGTATTCTAAAATAATAAATATTTAAAAAATCTTTCAAAAATGTGAATAAAAAGAAATGGATAGAGTAGATATTTATTAAATACAAGAAATTCCTCAAGGTAGATGGATTGTAAACTAAAAGTGAAAAGGAAGAGTCATCTTAATGATATGTTTCCTAAAACATACTTTAATTTAAATTATGACATTGTGTTGATAAATCATACCGCCTTTGTTGACCCCAATTTATTAAACTTAAGAAACTAAGAGAGCCACCTTTGGACAGATATGGATTAAAAAAAAAGGTACGGATTACAAATTTATTATCCTCTTTCTAAAAAGGTGTATGTGTGTTATCCTCTTTTATATTCTTTGTTCTATGGACTTTTTTTAAAGGAAATACGAACTTCATTCACATAATTAGTAAATTATATAACTTGATCAACAGATATAATAATAAAAATAATCTATTGAAAATAAAAAATTTCAAGCGAAATAATTAAATATTTTAAAACTTATAATTCGACAAGAAACATACTCAATTTACTAATTTAGAATTAGAAATCGACTCGTAGTGTTTAAATGAATCTGATCATTTAAATATAATTAATAAGTTATTATTAAAAGCAAATATAAAATTTAAAAATTTAATAACAAAACTTTTATGAAATAATGCACAATTCTCAAGAAGAATAATAAAAATAAAATAAAGCCACAGTGCATATATTTTGGCTAGCCTTATTAATAGCATATTTGATTGTATTAAAAAATAAAAAATAAAATTTATTTGAATTTTTTAGTATATCCACATAATAATAATATTAATATATTTTAAGTTTTTTAATCTCATTTTAAATTTTTTAAAGTAAATTAAGTGTGAAATATAAAAATAAAATTTATATATCAAATACTCTTTTCGTCCTAAAAAAGTTATCTACTAGTTATTTTATGGATGTCTCAAAATATATGTTCACTTTCATTAATTATAATAAATTTTTCTTATTTGCACTCTATAGTTATTACTCATTCTATTTTTTAATAAATGTCGTTTAAGATTTTTATATATATGTTAAATATTATATTTAATAGGTGTTATTACATAAGTAAAAAACTATATTACCCTTGATTAATTATTTTTATAAATTATTATGTCTCTGTAAAGAAGCAATTGTTATGAAAGAAAGAAAATATAGAGTTAAAAAAATTAATTAATATTTATAGGTAATTATAAAATTTCAAGAATTATGAAATAAGAATTTCTCTTTAAAACGACATATATTTTGAAATAAAGAGAGTAAATTACTAATAAAATATATTTCTTTTATAGATGTCCTAAAATATAGTTTACTTTCATTAATTATAATAAAATTTTCTAATTTGCACTCAATAATTATTAAACTACTAATAGAATATATTTATTTTTTCATTAAATATAATTAAGAGTATAAATAAAAAATTATGAATTGACAAAATCTTAAATGTATTTTTTAAATAATATAAAAATTTATAGGTAACAATTTTTTTTGAACAATGAGAGTAATTTATAGAGCAATTCTAAGATTCAGTGCGTGCTGTAGATGCTTATCTATCATATAGTTTGGATAGCTCGTCGCTAGTCTCAGACTTTATTATGATAGAGGGCGCCCCATCTAGGCACCAAATTGCTTATGAGCTATCTGGATGCCTTTAATGGACTCCTAGAAGAGCAAAAAAACTGGTAATTCGTGTTATATTTTGTTTAATAGAAATATGTATATTACGCAAAACTATTTAACCTGAACACAATCTATCTAATTAATTATATTAAAATTTTTAATTATAATATATAAATATATTTATGAAACAGATTATATGATATAATTTATATAAATCATTAATTAAATAATATAAAATAGATTTTACATGTTATATACAAAAATATATGTTTAACTTGATAAATATATAGAATTAAAAATATTTAATTTTTAATTAAAATATTTATATATTAAAAAATAGAGAGTGAAGATTAAAATTTTAAATAAATATAAGATAAGATTAAAAAATATTTTTATATAGAAATATGTTTATTTAAATCATATTTAAATAAATATATTTGTATAGCGTATTATATATTAATTTAATTATATATATTATAAATTAAATGAATCAATTTATTTAAATATATTATTTTTTTATCATCTCATATTTAAAGTAACCTGTTTATAATTTAAATTTATTTAATTATATATCATATCACGTTATTTAATTCGAATGCGTCGAAATTCACCAGACTTACTTCAAAGGTTTAATCTCGAAAAGGCTGGAGTCCTGGGATGCCGCACCGACAGTGCCGCTGCACTCAACTCTGACCCGTAACAATAAAATCCTATTGACATTTTGACTATGAGGTCCAAAAATTCCACAGCTTCTAAATGCATTGAACTTTATTTGTTCATGTTCACACGATGAGTAGAAGAAAGACCTAAGAACTTAGCCAAAACAAAATTAGGAGTGTAATTATGTTAGTATGTTAAATTACATAAAAGTACGTATAGAGTATCTCGAAATTTAGTGAGAAACGTTTTTTTTTTTTATACTTCCTAAATTTTAATTGGATAAATTTTTCTTTCATTTCGTTTTTCACTGAAATATTTATTGTGATATGAAATTCATGACAGCATAATTTTTTTATAGCCAAGTAAAGATTTTTATACAATAAAAGATCTTAAATTGGATTTAATATATCTTTTCTCTAAATTGGCGGAAATAGAGTTATTTATGATGAGATAATAAATTAATAAGAATTATCTTTTGCATCTAAAAATTGAATTCAAATTCAATAAAAATAAAATTGCATTTCTATCCTAGACTTGAAGCGCTAAAATACAAGGGACCAAGAAGATTTGTGAGGAATAATAAGATTTTTTTTATATTTATAACTTTGTATTCATAACATATATATATATATAACTTTGTATTGTCAATAATTCAAATAAAGTAATACTATTTGGGTCAAGGTAATATATAATAAATGTATTTTTTTTGAAATAAAAGAGTTTTTTATTAATAAAAATTAATAAGTATATCATAAAAGTAAATTTGATTCCATTAAAAAAATACATACAAATTTTATTATAAAGATGAACTTTTTTTTTAATTTATTTATCATGTTGATGAAACGGTTGTATACAATATCTTGACAGTTATAATTGGTGCATCAACAAGAAACAAGTTCTACTCGATAGCTATATTAAGCCACAAATCGACTTTATTGTCATTTAACAAGTTTTTAAACAAATCTTTTAAATATTAAAATCAAACTCTTTTGAACTCTAATGACAAAAAACAAACAAACCACTATAAAAAAAATATAAGCAAACTCTTATAAAAAAAAGACAAAATAAAAGACATATAATATTATATCAATAAAATTAACAAATAATTAAGAAAAATAAATCTAATATAAGATTTCAACCAAATAAATTCATATTGAGTGTTGAAACGTCTTGATTTATCTCCAAATAATGAAATGTCAAAATTTTTTTTTGTACATCTTTGATTTATCATGCATTTTTTCAAATTTAGTACTAAAGAAACATAAAAGATTTTACTATTAAAATATATAAATTTTGACTAACTTATATAAATACGATGAAAAATAATTTGATTATTTATTATTATTGAAAAACTACCAGAGAAAAATAATCATCAACAGTTTTTTACCATCCACAGTAGCGAAAGAAAAAGCCAAAGAAAGATTTCTATAGGTAGGGACTAGATTTCTTTTGGTCGAAGGTAAAATTCCATTGGAGAAAACCAAAAACGTCATTCACAAGTTCCAACAGTTTAGCAAGAGGATTTAAAAACTAAGAAAAAGAGAGACTCCCTTGGAGGAAATGTTTAGAAAGTCATCTAATAGGCTTTGTAATGGCCTTTTTGACAGCTTTTATAGTGATATTTGGTTGGGAAGAGTCTTTCTTTCGCTTGGATTACAAAGCCTAGAATTCCCTAAGGAGGGGGGGCTATTCCTGCTCAATAGAGACATCACTAAAGGTTTATTGTGAGAACATATACAAAAATGATCTAAATTGATTTGAGAGGCAAGCTTCAGACCATAAGCAGTAGGAGAGCCTTCGCATGAAGCTTGGAATTTGCAACCTTTCCTCAAGTGAAACCAGCAACCAAAGTCCCATGTCTATTTATCACTAAAAGAGCAAGGCCTGCCATATTGGGAGAGGGAAGAAAAGTAGCAGCGAGCAATGTAGCAAATCGATCCATCCATGACTGAGTTGTTTGAAGCCTTCTATCTAGATTAGAACCTGCCACCAATGAGTTAGGAACAAAAGATAAATATTGATCAGTTAGAAAATCAGCTTTCCCCGCAATCATAACTGGATCCTGCATTTTGTGATTAAATAAGGCATCATTTCTAGCTAGCCAAATTCCCCAAAGCAAGTACCTAATCCGTGTCTATATAAGGTTTGTTTTATCCTGCTTTCCAGGCTTTAACCAAGGAAGCAAACCAATCTCTTCTAGAGAGAGATGGTGGGAGATCAGGCTTGTATGTTAGCTTAGAAGCAAACCAAATAGCCTTAGCATACTTACACCCTAGAAACAGATGATTCAAGGATTCAAGGTGTATAGAGCACAAGAGGCATACAGCTGCTACATTTACTCCTTTTCCTTGAAGGATTAATCCAACGGGAAGACTGCTCCTTATTAGTTTCCAAAGAAAAATAACCACTTTCGGAGGAAGTGCAATGCTCCGTATAAATTTCCAAAAAGCAGAATGCTCCCTACCAAGGGAAGTGCTAGACTGAAAGGGGCCTATATTATTTTCTCGAATCATATAATAAGCCAATTTAGCAGTAAATTTGCCAAATCTAGGAGCTCATATCCATTGATCTGCCAAATTTGGTGACCCCATTGGAGTGCTTTGGATTGCTCTTAGTTCAACAAAGTTTATATTTTTTACATAATAATTGTATTGATATACATAACAATTTTATCTTTAATAAATACATGCACTTTTAATATAAATTTAAATTTTATTACAAAATTATTTTAGTCTTTTCATCAATTTCACAATAAATATATCTAAAATTTATAATTATGCTTTTATTAGAATGAATTTATTACATCTTAACTTTGATATTTTTAAGTAGATTTTGACCAACACAATAGAATTAACATAGCCACTACTCTACTACATGGTCAAAATTCGTATAGACTACATCTTTATTTATTTTCTCCATTTCATTTACTTGCTGTTGTGAGTGTGCGCATAAAATTAAGGAGATATTAAATCTTTTTAATTAGTAGAATAAAAATCATTAAATTATTCTTATTTCTACTCTATGGAAACTTATTTTCTCACCTCATCACTCTCTTTCAACTTTAAAAAAGCTTTTAATGAAGACCTAAAAAGGGTAAAAATATATAAATATATATAAATTCTCTAAAATATTAAATAAAATAAAAAAAGCAAAAACTCTAAAACGTTAAACAAATAAAATGAAGGAAATATTTAGTAACAGTTAGATTTTATTTTTTATTTAAAAATTTAAAATTTTAAGTAATTCAATATAATTTAAAATTTATTAAATAATTTAAAGTAATTAATAGTTCTTTTTATCACTTGACTCAATCCGACTTGCATCATTTAAAATGACTTAATTTTAATTTAAGTGGATTTATAATAATTTAATTTAAAATTGATGTGATATAAATCTAGGGACCTTTTATCACCGCTAACCTCTAGTCTCTAGTCTCAACCTCTTGGTGTGCCCTTTTGGACGTTAAACATAACAAGCTTAGAGAATAATTTGTGTCATAGAGACCAATCCAAAAATTTAAAGTAAAATTCACAAATTTATATGAAAAAATTAATGAGAAATTGAATTCATAGATACCATAAACTAATATCTCGATGATAAAGCATGTAACTCCAAATTAATTATTATTAGTAGTTAGCATTTGTGCTCATGGTTTTAATTTGTTGTCGAAAACACGAAAGAACAAATTTATTTTATATATATATATATATATATTCTACAGTGGAATTGGATCAACTGAGTCTGAGCAGCATTGAGTCGCTGCCAACATGTGGCCATCAATATTAACAAACATATAATTAATTTTAATTTTAAATTCAATTTTAAACAAGTCATTGCTATTTATCAGTTGAATATTTATTTAAAATTAAATTTTAATTTTATCAAATTAATTTTTTTATACATAATCAGTTAAAATTTTCATATCAAACTATTTAGTAAAAATAAAAATAAATAATTATTAAAAATTATAAAATGAATAACTAAAAAGTTACAAGACTACGAAATAATTTTTATATACATATACACAATATTAATTAAATATTTATTTTAAAATAATAAATTTTTTGGTGAATTCTTTATTTTTTAAGCACTATATATTGTGTGTAGGGATGAACACATGTTGAATGTCTAAGTATACTATTATTTCTTAATTTGATCTAAATAAATCTAGAAAAGTCTAAATTGATCAAAGGATATCGAATATTCATATAATTCGATAACCAGTTATAGTTATAATGAAGTGATTATTTTATTTTTTAGATTATGCTTTAATATATAAAATTTTAAATAATATATCACTAATAAATCAAATAAAATAATGAAATTATCTTTTATAATATTTTAAATAAAAAATAATAAATTATGATAAAAATATTAACTTTTAAAAAAATCAGCTTAATTTTTTGGTGTTTCAAATATAATAGAAATAAATTTGTATTTGAATAATAAATTCAATGTAACAAATTTTAAATTATTATAATTAAATAATGATACTTAAGCCATTAGTCATGCTTAATCAAAATCAATAACTCAAAATATTTTAAAAGAATAATGATAAAATTAAAATTAAATAGAGCGATAATAATTTGTAATATTAGCAATAAAAAGTTTGATACGCTTGTCTCTCTCTATATATGTGTATTAAGCGTTGACATTCAATCAATTAAGTTTATTTATTATGTTTCTTTTACTAAAATCAAATAAATCGAATTTTATATTTCTAAAATTGAACCAAATCAAAAAATTTTTAAAAATTGAATAAATTAAATTTTATATACTTACAAATTGAATCAAACTTATAATTTTGGTTCAATTTAATTAAATTACACATATTTTAAATTGATTCAATTTAAATTAATTTAATTTATTAATAATTTAAATTTATTTAATTTTTATATAAAAAATGAACCAAAACTGAGAACTGATTTTCAAAAAAATAAAATAAAATCCAACCAAATTGACCAAATAATATTGATTTGATCAGTTTTTTTGATTCGGTCTAATTTTCGCTTACCCTATATATATATATATATATATATAAAAGAAGCACTCTATTTCTAGTACAATTAGAAATCGAATGGATACAATTTGTAAAGATATTAATGACCCATGTCCCATCTCAATGCCTATGGCAAAAATTAGATATCAATATTTTTCATAAATTCAGAAAATTTGTCAGTACTTTTAAGATTGTATTGTTAATCCTCAGTTGTCCAAAATCCTAAAGATACTTATTTGCAACCATTTTTGTCTGAGTCCCCTTTTTTTTTTTTTTTTGGAAACAAAATCCTAAAGATACTTATTTGCAACCATTTTTGTCTGAGTGGGAATAGCGGGCGTTGTCCAATGAAAAAGTTAAGAATGTCCTTCGCATAGCAATAGGAGAATTTACGCCGCCCCGACGACTCTACTGACGTTTTCCCACCGACAAAATAAAACGGATCACGTGAGTGAATAACTCCCAGTGTTATTTTTATATCCGCCTTTGGAGACTAAGTATCTTAAGTTTGAATCTTATCGAAGATGCAATATTCTTTATAGGTTAAAAATCATCTCCTTTTTTGCTAACTAATAACCAACAATTGCAACTCTGTATAAGCGATCTAATCATATGATATCATTAAAAAAAAAAAAAAAACCTTTAAGAAATATTCGTAGATAACTGTTATTGACTATATAGACTATAGCGTTGTTGGGTTTTTGTTATTAATTATTATTATTATTATTTTTGTGACAAGCGTTGTTGTATTTAACTAGTCATTTTAGTCAAATTCGTAGATAACTGATATTGACTATGGTGAAATATTTAATGCGAAAGTGGGAAAAATATTTGTTGAAAAAAATATAAATAATACATTTTATACGTTTGAGGTTCTGTAGTTTCACATTCTGTTAATGAAAAGAATTATTTTTTTTTTCTTTATTGCTAATTTCAACTGCTCTCTTTTTGTAAGACAAAATATTGAAGACAAGTGAACTCCAACTGAGTGAGCAAGAAGGGAGTTATCAATTTCTATGCGTCAGGTTCTAGTTTCATATTCTATTAATGAAAAGCATTCTCTGTGTATAAATTTTAACTTTTACGTAATATTTGATAAAATTGAAAATTAAATATTAAAAATTTTAAGTAATGAATTTAATAAATTTAATGAATAATTATAATTATTGAAATCACTAAATTTTTTTTATTAGATATATTTAATTTTATAGTATTTATTAATAACATTTATCAATTGAATATATATTCAAAATTACTTAAAAAATAAAAAATTTAGAGACAACAATCATATAATGAAAATAATACACTTTTTAGTCTTACGTTTTCTTAAGTACTTGTCTAGTATTGACATCTCGCAATTTATATTTCTTTTATAGAATTCATTTCTAAATTTATATTTTGCATGTTTGATGTAAAATAAAAGTTCATTTAAAATTCTATTTTATTAAATTATTAGAACTGATTATAATTAAAATAAATTCTATTAAATTTGATAGAATTTTAAATCAATTTTAAAATTATAAGCTTTTTCATTATAACAAAAACATTCTTAGTTAAAAAAAAATTTTCAATTTTTCTCTCATTCTCTTTTTTATTTTGCTTTTTATCTCTATCTATTTTCTCTTTCTCTCTTTCTCTTCTCTATTCATTTTCTATTGACTTTCTCTTTCTCTCTCCTCTCCTCTCTTTTTATTTGTTTAATTTTTATATTTATAATTTTTTAAAAAAACATAAGAAATTTACACTTCAATCAAATGTAAGATTTATTTTATTTTATTTTAAAATAAAAAAATTATTTTTATTTTATGATATGTCAAATATAAAAATTTATTTATAAATAAATTATATAAAATTTTATTTACCAATAAAATTATTTGTAAATGAGAATTGAACTAAACATTATGTAAAGAAAAATATGCCCGGACTGTATCATCTCTTATGCCAGAATGGATTGAATATTTTTATCCTTTTATGATTACAGAGATAAATATATTAAATATATAATAATATATAAATTTAATATTGAGTATTAGTATTATATATCTCAAAATGAATGTCAAACGCAGTTCTGTTATAATCAAAACTATATTTAATTATTTTAATTGATGTTATGTAATTACAGAAAATGAATGAAGTAAATTATATATATATATATATATATATATATATATATATATATATATATATATATATATATATATATATACATACCTTGTTGATTTCCATCACAAGTTGTTTAATATTTCTAAAATCCTCCTCAAGCTTTGAGCATTTTTCTTTATTAAATTTCATTTTTGAAAAATATTTTTCACACCATATTATCATGGCTTCCAATAGATCATCATCATCCTCATCATTATCATCACAAGATAAGAAAGTGGAACATACCTTATTAAATGAGTCCTCCAAACCCATGAAGTAAAGATTTGCTATCTTACTTTCTTCTTCATCATTAGTTGAGTCCTTATCACAATTGGCCATGAAACCCTTCTTTTTTTTTTCCCCTTGTCCCACTTCTTCTTCTTCTTGAACTTGTGACAACTGGATTTAATGTCACCTTGCTTGCATACTTATAGTAAGTTACCTCACTTTTCTTTTCTTTGCTTGAGTTAGAGTTTGATGTAACTCTTCTTAAGGATTTTCTCTTTGTCTTTTTCTTCATCAACTTCTTGGCCCTTTTTGAGAGCATGACAAGCTCCTCATCTTCTTTATCACTCTCATTTGAGTTACTTGAACTTTCACCATCTTTTTGCTTTCTTGAGGTACTTTTAAGGTAATAGCTTTCTTCTTTTTATTCTCTATTTTTTTTAAAGAGTTTTCTTCTTTTCATTCTCTCTTTTCTTTTTTCTTGCTCCTGATTTTTCCTTCATAGGTTAGCAATTTACCAATAAGAATATCGATAAGAATCTTATTGATGTCATCATTAGCATTCTCAATTGCTTGAAGGATTTGAGATCCTGTTATTGATATCCACAAATGATATGTGTCTTATAAGCTTCTTCATGTTGTTGACTGTGGCAAGAACCTTATTAGTCATATCTCTGATGGTTTCATTTGGCTTTATATTGAAAGTTTAAACTCCATGATAAGCATTTGAACCTTCCTAGACTTCACTTGTATAGTCTCTTCATGGTAGTTTTCCAAAGACTTCTAAATGTTATAAGCACTTGGACAATGTTACACCATACCATACTCTTCTTTTGATAGAGAGCTTAGAAGGATTATCATACCTCTCTTATTCTTTCCATTGGCTTTTCTATAAACTTCTACCTATTCTTCCTTTGGTATTGGCTTTTCAATACCATCTATAATTTTGGAGGGTAGGCTTTTATTCTTTCACTACACTATCCCAAACATTTATAAAATCACTATTAAGGTATATTTTCACTTTATACTTTCAATGGTTATAGTTGATCCCATCAAAGTGTAGCTTAAGATGTTAATGAGACCCTTTTATTGTCCATTTGATCTTTGCTTAAATAAATAAGTCTTCAAGAATGAGACCTTACTTTGATTCCACTTGTTGACCCTTATGCACCAAGAATGAGAGGTTGAATTAATGACAAATTAAAATTTTTGGTAGGAAGAAAATTAAAGAACAAGGAAGAAATTAAAGAGATAGGACACAAGAATTTTATAGTAGTTTGTGTGTTAACCAACCATACATCCACTCTCTGATTCTTAAATTGGGATTTTATTAACTCATAAATAATGCAAGGAGTTCTCTCAAACTCACTTATAAACTTAGTGTTTATAGTTCACACCTAACCCAACTACAACTTATGTTTAAAACTAACACAACCTTACAGGAGTTTTTCTAGTTTAGGCTCTCTTAAACTAAAATTCCAAGTATTTAAGACTCATACCAAATCTTACAAAAAATTTTAAAGCAACACAACAACCAAAGTACAAGGAAATTAAAGTTTGGGACTTTGAAAATTAAATTTGCAAGAGTTTGGCTTTATAATGACAATTCTCATGTACTGAAGGCCATTTAGAGGTATTTATAGTTAATAACCACCAAATAGCCATTACTAACAAATTAGGTGCAAATCTCTAATTTTGTGTTAGGAAATCTATATTTAATGCCTGTTAGAAAAATTTTGTAGTTGCAATGTCTCAATTGCGATAGTGAAATGCCTTTCACGATCAAAAGCTCCATTTCGCTATTATATCTTTGAATATGTCTAACAATTAGTTGATGTGGCTTTTTTCAAGGTTTGTTGGCGCGTCGTTACAATGATTTTATGAAATATGAAGGTTGCGGTCACTAAAGAGAATTCCTAGTTGTGAAATATGTTTTGCATGCTAGATAGCTATTGTTAATCTAATCGCGAATTGACCTGCTCATTTTTGTCATTAGGAGATCTTGGCTCATAGTTACGATTGCAAATTTCTTTTCTGAGTCGTGAGTTACATGTCCAATCTATGTAGTTGGAGATTTTACAATTTTTTCATACTCCAATCTATTCTAACCTTATTTTCTATAGAATAAATACTAAATAAACACATTAATGACTTTCAATCTAATTGCAAAGATCAAAATAGAGATTAATTAAGTTAATTACCTAACTCAGGTCAACAAAATATAAGAAAATAAAAAAAATATTTTTTGGAAGAATATTTTTTGTAAACAAACAGAGTTCAAGAAAATTAGTGATAATAAATTTTTAGATTAAAATAAAATTAAGTGAATTTATTAATAAAAATTAAATATTTACAACTATATTAAAGTAGGTAAAAAAAATTATAATGAGCATAAATCAAATAAATTTATATTAAAATTACATTAAATAATAATTAGTATATATAATTAATAATTTCATATTTCAGTTATGATATGATAGTTAACACATAGATATGATAGTTAACACATATAGTTAATAAATTGTAGAGAAAATAAGAAAAAATTAAAATTTAAAAAAAAAGAAAAGAAAATGAGCAAAAAAATAGAAAGAGATTGAAATATAGTGGCATTATTTTTGTAGTAATGCTGCCACTATGTTTAGTTATAATAATTAACATATATAGGCAATCAATTTTTTTAGAATATATATATATATATATATATATATAATTTGTTTGTATTATTTCATTTTTAAATTACTTTTACATTAAGCTTTCTATATTTTTAAATTTTTTAAATTATTTTTATATGAAAAATTACTTATACTATTAAAATTTTGATATTTTGATTAGTTGAGTAAATTAAATATTTAATTATTAACTTATTAAAGTAAAAATATATTATATTATTATTTGTTAAAATATTATATTATCAATATAATTACTAAATAAATGATAAATATATATCTAAAATTGAGTTAAAAATTAATTAATATATATAATTAATTATGGTCTTAAATTTAGTTTTGACTAGTGATTATTATTTATTAGTTAATTATTTATTTGAGATAAAAATTTAACATTTGTCAAACTAATTATTTGACATATATATGATTAGAATTGATATAAAGTTACCTAATTAAAAATAACTATAAGTGTAAATAAAAATTATTAAAGAAATTATAAAATAGATAATTAAAAAATTTAAGACTAAAAATAATTTATTTATATTATTAATTTGAAATAATATTATTTACTTAATTCTATATTATACAAATATATTATTTTATTAATATTTTTAAATATATTTTAAATAATATTATAATTTATAACGCATAAATGTAAATTATTAACTAGTTATATATATATATATATATATATATATATATATATATATATATTGATTAAATTATAATTTAAATGAAGAAAAATCATTTGGTAATTCTAAACTACTTGAAAATAATGTTTTTTTTTGCTATAAATATTAGAGTTAGAATGCCAATTTCATATATTTGTGAAAGCAATGTTTTTAAATCTGAATTGGCCAATGAATCTATCAGTGAATTGATTAATTGACTAATTTTCGATTCTATTAGTTCGACTAGTCTAATCAGTATGATTCAATTAATTTAATATTAAATAAAATTTAAATTTTATAAAATAATTTTAAAAATTAGAAAAAAGTACATATATAAAATATATTTAAAATAATTAAAAATATAAATACTTCTTAAAAACCAAATTTAACCTTATTAAAGCAGTCATTGGTCTAATTTCTGATTTTATTGGTTTAATCAATCAGTTCGATCTAATTTATTGATTTTAAGTTTCTTATACAATATTTTTAAACTGGACCGATCAACTCATTGATTT
The DNA here is from genome assembly GCA_949677035.1 of Omphalea diandra. Classification (NCBI taxonomy): domain Eukaryota; kingdom Viridiplantae; phylum Streptophyta; class Magnoliopsida; order Malpighiales; family Euphorbiaceae; genus Omphalea; species Omphalea diandra. The sequence goes on along the minus strand of CATIWR010129898.1, from coordinate 25,289 downwards.
CTAATTCAGGCAGTCAGATTAATTTGATTGATCCGATTCAATTAGTTTTTAAAAAACAAAAATAGAAAAATATTAAATATATAAATAAATTTATAATAATTAAAAATATAAAAATTATTTTAGAAATTAAAGCAGAGCTAATCAAATTGCTGACTGAATTGATTTCTGATTTTACCAATTGCCACGATCCGTTTTCAAAACATTGATATTATATAATTTGCCTTTAACGATTGTTTTAAAAATTTTCAAGGAGCGCCGCTTGTGCATGCTGCTGACTGCGTCGTCGTGTTGTGTCATAGTTGTCATTCTTACCTTGTTCTATTTTTTTTTTTAAATTTAATTTAGAAAAAAGATCAAAACATTCCTAAGATTTTTCAATCGCTTTCGCTGTAGTCAGCAAGCACCCAGCAGTGATTATTGAAGTAAGCAGCCGGTGCTTTTTCGCTCATCACTTACATCATCGTCATCTTCCAACATACCCAGAAAAGGTAATGCGGTATTTGTTACATCTTGAGTTTTCTGCATGTTCTCTTGTTTACGACAATTCATAAATCGTTCGTTTTCTTTTCCCTTCACATTTCACTGTCAATACCTGATTTTGGTTGTGATGGAGAGCAGGGGCAGGTGAGAGATTACACAATGTGGAGATTAAAGATCGCTGAAGGAGCTGGAAATCCCTGGTTGAGAACATTAAACGACCATTATGGTAGACAAGTATGGGAGTTCGATCCCAATCTTGGATCTCCTGAGGAGCTATTAGAGATCGAAAATGCTCGTGAAAATTTCTCCAAGAATCGGTTCCACCAGAAGCATAGTTCAGATCTGCTCATGCGCATTCAGGTCTCTTGCTCTATATCACTATATATTATTTTGCAAAAACGAAAATAAAAAGTTTTTTAAGTCAGTGTACTTTACTTTTGCTGAGTGTAGTTTGGTAAGGAAAATGGGCTGCGTGAAGTATTGCCTCAAGTGAAGGTGAAAGACGATGAAGGTGTTACTGAAGAGGCGGTGACTACCACGTTGAGAAGGGCTTTGAATTTCTATTCCACTATTCAGGCCCATGATGGACATTGGCCTGGGGATTATGGGGGTCCGATGTTTCTTATGCCTGGACTGGTAAGTCTTCGTCTTACTCTTGCTGCCTTCTTTAATGCGTTTCATTGCATGTGCGTCTTGAGAAACTATGTTGGAAGCTAGTGGTTCTGATCTATGCTTTGTTTTGTGGCAAATATATGGAATTCTTGATGTTTTGTTTCGCTATTTTGATTCAGGTTATAACTCTGTCTGTTACTGGGGCATTGAATGCAGTTTTATCTGAGGAACATAAGCGGGAGATGTGTCGCTACCTCTACAATCATCAGGCATGGGTGCTTGTTGCAGTTTATCATTCTTTAACTGTTTCTCTTTTTTGTCCTAGTGTTTCAATAAGTTTTACTTATGATTTTAGTCGTTTACTAGAAGCTTTCCTCCTGTGCTATTGTTCACTAATGGGCCATAAGTTCTCCTAATGTAGAAATATAATTGCAGAATACGGATGGTGGATGGGGGTTGCACATTGAGGGTCCAAGCACCATGTTTGGTAGTGTCTTATGCTACGTGACTTTAAGGTTGCTCGGAGAAGGGGCTAATGATGGTGAAGGGGCTAATGATGGTGAAGGGGCCATGGAGAGAGGACGTAATTGGATTCTGATCCATGGTGGTGCTACTGCAATAACATCATGGGGAAAAATGTGGCTTTCAGTTTGTTCTTTTAAACTGAATCTTGATAGTTTCAACTTTCAACACTGGCTTAAAGTTTGTTGCCTTTTTTATTCGGTTTTTCTTGATTCTTTGCTTAATTGGAATAGGTACTAGGAGTATTTGAGTGGTCTGGCAATAATCCTCTGCCCCCTGAAATCTGGCTTCTTCCTTATGTTCTCCCATTTCATCCAGGTTATTTTTTTTGCATTTCCCTTTTAATAATTTTGTGATTTTTTTGGGATGTTCATGTTTCTGTAGATATGCATATGAGCATATCATGTTATCTGGTACTTTCTAGAAAATGCTAACTCATACAACATTAGAGTTCAGATGTATGTATACATTTGACTGTTCTGCCAGGAAAACAGTCTCTGGTGCTAACCATTTAGTCAACCAGTTATATTAAGTCATATACCATAGAACTTAAGTTTCATAAATAAATTCCAATTATAGGAATGACTGATTCTAAGGCTGTCTTTTAAAAAGCTGCTGAGAATCAACTAGCAGTAATTTAGAGATTTTTCATGTTTGGCTGGATAATTGGTGCAGAAATAACCTGCTTTTCACAGAATTGAATTTCAAGGAATAACAAGAAGAGGAGTTGCATATAATTTTGTCGATAAAAGATTAAAACGCCTGAAATTCTGGAAGAGCATTGAAGTAAAAGAGATGTCAGAATGAAAAAAATCAAGAAAGATGGAGATTGAATGATGAGACTAAAAGCAAACTGAAGAATGATGAGATGGTGATCTAACATGATCATATTGTAGAGATCGAAACTATGATTTTGTTCATCCCTCGTTGTGATAATATTGTGGTGATAACTTGGTATATCTACTATACGAACATTAACTAAAATATGTCTGTGAGTAAATATCTATCAATTTTATAAATGAAGTAGCAAAAACAATGTGACAAACAAGATCCACAGTAGGTAGGGAAGTTGTATGCTTGTTTCACTAGGTTCCACCACTGCAGGCCTAGTCATGCTCAGATTAAGAGGTCCTGAAGCATTAGCTATTCCCTCATGGCATGCAAGCAGATAGTTCTAGGGAGCTGGACAGACATCTTCGGGTAGAAGATCCTTACCACAGAAACAGCTCTAGTTTTCCATCGAAGCAGCTATTTATTTATGAACAGCAATAAGAGGCTACTCAATGTCTGGTATTTTTAAGGAAAGTTGGTTATGTCATGAATAAAAGGTTTTTATTTTGGAACAGGTAAGAACTTCTGGCTGGAGAAATGATGCTCAAGAATTCGAGTTTTTGTTGTAATTTGGAGTATTCAGTTAAAGATAAATGCTTGATATAAAATTTCCATTATAATCGCTATGGAATTATGTAGTTTATGTCCTCTTTATGGAATTCTGCTGGGAGTTCTAAATTAAAAATAATCTTTTGGCTGATATTCAATGCAATTGTAGGGCTTTACTTTAATAGTTTTGTTTTCTGGTGTTCTTCTTTCTCTATGAGTAGGATATCTTATACACCAAATCTGTTTTTCTATTCTTTCTTCATTAACAAAATCTTCTTTTATCTGGAAAAAATAAATAGTGAAACTTTTCCTCCCGTGTTATTTTCTGTTGCTGATATTTTGCTGGGATTGTTAATTTTTATGTGTAAAATTTCGTTGGATGTAGTCCTAGTGTGACAGTTCCTTTTGCTTATCAAATTCAATTAACAGAAAAGGGAAAAACGTGGCAGTTGCACTTTCTAGTGGACCTGTGTTATTTGCACTTTACTGGCTGCTGTTGTCAAATAATTACTAGAATCATGCTTCATTTGTTTCAGTGAAGATTTAATGTGGTTATTGACTAATAGGATCTTTATTCATCTGATGTGTGACTGTTTCTTTGAGAATTTCAAAGAGGACTTGTTTTGAAATTTTCAGTTGTAAAACTTGGGAAAATGTTTTCTTCCATTGTCCCTTTAGAAATCAGAAAAACATTTTTACCTCTCTGCAGGGAGGATGTGGTGTCACTGTCGGATGGTCTATTTGCCGATGTCATACTTATACGGGAAGAGGTTTGTTGGCCCAATCACACCAACAGTTCTATCTTTAAGAAAGGAGCTGTTTACTGTCCCTTATCATGAAATTGACTGGAATCAAGCACGCAACCAATGTGCTAAGGTTGGTAATTTAATATCTTAATCCTATCAGATAATGAATGTAGTATTTATCAATGTTTGCAGAACTATATCAGACTGGTAAAATTAGGAACTAGCCAATGGTCCAGTTATGTTCAATATTCAAACCTGTAAAAAAAAGGTCAAAACTGGAAAACTGGATCAAACTGTTTCAACATAGAATTACGTTGTTTTATAAAAATATTTAAAAATTTTTAAAAATTACACTATTTTACTCAATATTTAAATATTAAAAATATTTTTTTGTCACTTTATTATATTATGCTTTTTTTTTCTAATTTTTCAAATATTTTTTTAAGTATTTTATATATATTTTTCAAAAAAATTGACCAATTGGACCAGACTAGTAGGACTGGCCAAACCGGAAACCGGCCAGCTAACATTTTCTGTCTTTGGTCCGGTTTTAAAAACATTAGTATTTATTATTCCTTATGCATCGTTTTGCAGTTTGCTTTGCCTTTCAATATTCTTAAAGCACCTTGAAGGTTTCTAGACTGTTTAATCTATGCTTTAAAGGTGAATTACCTATCTACTTATGCTACGTGTTTAAACTGAAAATCCTCTACCATAAAGAAGAAAGGACATTGATAAGTTTGCAATTGAGATGCCATAATAGAAGTGAGCTGCTCAAACACAAATAACATAATATGGGCATGCCAAGGTGACAAATTCTCAAAATGCTTTAATATGACCAGTAATATACATGAATCAAATATTTCTGTTGTCCTAAAAAAAAATGCATAAATTATATTGTATAATCCTTTAGTAAAGCAAGTGATTAGGGCATGGTATAATCAGTTTATTTAACAAGAAATTATTGGATATAATTTTTGGTATATTTTAGATTTTTGTGTGTTATTTTGAGATTTTCACATTTTATTTTAAATGATTTTGTTCTATTTTTAAGCTCCAAAAGATTTTGAAAACTATATGATCTTTTTGAGACAAAAATTATGTAACAGAAAGTATAATAATAATCTCAAATTACAAACAAGAATCTAAAATATACCAAAAATTCGAATAAAATACATTTTGGATTCCAAACAAATAAAAAAACTTGCTACGTGACTTTCATAAAATGAGTTTAGGAATTAAATGATTTTCTTGAAACAAAAAAAAAATAAATAACTTTAGCGAAAATAAGTAAAAAATCAGGTTACTATGACTGAAATAAAAGCATACATTTGAAGCCTCCAAATGCATATTTAATTTTGGACTAGTGGACGCATTTTAGAGTGTTAGAACTTGGGTTCTGCATCAAGAATCCTTGGAGTGACGTACCGAGGTAGTGCTTTAGCCAGCTACATCTTAGTTATTAAAGGCACACGACATAGGTGTGTGCCTTATAGACGTAAGGTGAAAAAATAAAGAATTGTAAACTTCAAATATAGAATAAACCAACTAAGCTTATATAATAAGACACTAACACCCATAACATGAAACATGCATAAACTTAGCATCAACAAAAAAATAAAAGGAAATCTGAAATAAAAATAAAAGAGAATATGTTCATGTTCAAGACTTAAGGGACTTAAAATGACCTTCCATTCTTCCTACTCTTACTAAAGTAACTAGTAATGATTCCTAGAGCATCCCCCATAAGACAAGTAGACAACTAATCATCTTCAAGCTCAATAGCTTCTACATCATTATCAAATTCTGACTCATCGTTTTCAAATTCTTGCTCTTCTTCATTGTATTCATCTTCTTTACGCTCCTTTTAAGAATCAACGTCATCCTCATCTCTATCTTCTTCATTGTACTCAATATGGTGTTGGCCCTCATATTTTGTTGTTTCCACTTTCTTAGGCATAGAACTTGGAGTGATTGCAAAAGTATGATGGGCTATTTTCTAACTTTGCTAGCTTGGACAATCACATTCCGTGTCATATCATCATCAAAAACATTCATTTTTTTTTTCAATCAAATTCTCAATACGTTCTACCCATCGACCATTCATTACCATCATATCTCTGGAAGAATAGAGCACTCATGAGGACTCTTTAACAATCGATTGTACTTTGCAAACACCAAATCAATCAAGCATAAGTCTATTTGTTTATTGCTACAAATGTGCAATATACCATGATAATCTTGATTGCATGACAGTAACTTAGCATCCTAATTGTAAATATAAACTATTAAATCCAATTACTTGCATGCTCAAATATGCACCAATTATGCTTACAACCAAATGCACTATAAGTTAGGTTAAGCACTTCTACAACAAAATTTTTGCGAATTTGGAGTTGAAGAACCATATGATTTTCACCATTTAATTGTTGATAATAAATCACATAAAAGATGTGTTTAATTAATGTGTGAAGTTGTGAATGTGATGTGCTAATTCTAATGCTATTGCAAAAAGAGAGTACTTCTTCACCTGGAGATTTTGTCAGTCAATGCCTAATTGCCAACTCCATCACAAATAGCCCCTCAGCATTCTGACAAAAAGTGAGTTGCTGATTAATTTTGTCTTGCTTCTCATGGCTTGGGACTTGCATAACCTCTTCATTTTGAGAAATATTTGGATTTTAATGAAATAATTCAAAATTTAAATAAAATCATGCTCCATGCAAAGGTCATGGAGTTGATTTTCCCCATCTGTTGTCAACAATTTTGAACAAATCCATGTATCTCCTTTTTCTCACGAAAAGATTTCATGATAGCTTCTTTAGTTATGTCCATTGCCTTACAAATATATCCTATTGTGGACTTCTTTGTCATTGTTAGCCAATAGAAGCACGCTAACTAGAGGACCAAATATTTTCACAATATACACAAAATTGGTCCAAAGTGAGGGCATCAATATAATGATAAATTCTTTGAAGTAAACATCTTTCTCAAATTGTTCTTCTACTTGTGTATGTTGAAGAGAAAAGAAGTTGCAAATTCTGTGACAACAAAACCTAACAAGATCTCTTTCTTTGCTGAAATGCCTTAACATATTAACTAGACTTGAGCAAACAAAGGTGTAGTCATTCAAACTTATTGCCAACTTCAATGTTCTACTAAAGGGAGACATGTTAACTAGACAATGCAATGAGCAACACAAGGAGTCCAATAGATGATGTCTCTTTGATTCCGGCAATTTTCTTCTAAAAGTTGAATAACTACTAGGTAAGTTTAATGGCATTAGAATTTGCATATAATTACCTGTTGCATTCTTTGACTTCATGGTAATTTAATTTTGTAAGAATAATAAAATGGTGAAAACAAGAAATAGAATGAAAATTCATACCTTCAAGAACACTGTTGGTTGCATTATTGGTAATAATTTGAACAACCTTTGCCTCCCCAACATACTTCACCAATCTATAAGGCAATTCAAATGTTTTCTCCTAGTATTTGCATAATCAGAAGCATCAACAAATTCAAAGAAAATGGTTCCTTTAGGAGAATTCACCAAAAAATTAATGAGAGTCATTTGCTCTTGTCTGTCCAACCATGTGCCATGATAGAGCAACCCTATTTTATCCATTCATCTTCAAAAGACTTCATCATGCTCTTGACATCATCAATAAGCAATAGGAAAAGCTGTATAATGATGCTTCTAAAGTAGAGTCTATTGATGCTATGCTCTTAAAGCTGTATATTGATGCTCTGTTTCTATTCTATTTTGTCAATCTTTCTAGACTCAGTTAAAGGTTAATATCTTTGTTACTTTTTCCTTTTGCAGGAAGATTTGTACTACCCACATCCCCTGGTGCAAGATGTACTTTGGGCACTTATTGATAAGTTTATTGAACCTATACTCATGCATTGGCCGGGAAAAAGGTTGAGGGAAAAAGCTCTTTCTACTGTGATGGAGCACATACATTATGAAGATGAAAACACTCGTTACATATGCATAGGGCCTGTAAACAAGGTTTGGATTTCAGATGTTTTTGTTTGCTAATTTTTGTAAAAAAATTCCCTGTGTTTAATCTTAACTATTGGAAAAAATTGATCATTTAGAGTAACAGACATTCTATCAGTTCTAAATTCCTGTCAATTTGATTCTTTTAAGGATTTATGAATTGTTTCCTCTGGATCAATTTTACAATTTTTCTTATTTTGATTCTTTTGCCTATTTGCTCATCTGAAATGATTTGTCAGCATCCAGCCTGCCAATGATGATGTGATTACTAATGTTGCATTTTGGCGATAATGTTTACCTTTTTTTTTCAAAAAAAAATTTATTATCATTATTGTGGAATACAGGTGTTAAATATGCTCTGCTGTTGGGTGGAAGACCCAAACTCGGAAGCTTTTAAGCTGCATCTTCCTAGAATATATGACTTCCTCTGGCTTGCTGAAGATGGAATGAAAATGCAGGTCTTGAATATGTCTCAGCAACTGAAAATTTTTTTGCCTCCTAAGCAGCGTGTATGAATGTTTTTGAGGTTTCTAGGAGCACTAAGGAAAAAATTCTGATATAGTTTTACCTGATTTGCATTCAAGCAAGTACTATGTGAGGCTTTTCTGCATTGTAATGTATATCGCCAACTGAGATATATAGTTTCTATTATGTAGGAAAATTTGTGAGGATTTATGGGGTTATTACTTGTTAAGCTTTACTGTGGATTCTGGCATTAAAAATATCATCTTTAATGGACATGTAAATCTGTTGCAGGGTTATAATGGAAGTCAGTTGTGGGACACAGCTTTTGCAGTTCAAGCAATTGTGTCTACTAATCTCATTCAGGAATATGGTCCTATTTTAAGAAAAGCACATACGTATATTAAAAAATCACAGGTGTTCTTTTTCCCCTAATGTCAATAGTATTTCTTTCTAAAGCTCATATATTATATAGTTTTTTTAATCTATTAAATTATTTTAACTCTGTTGAACCATTTTTCTTTGCTATGAAGGTGTTGGAAAATTGTCCAGGAGAACTTGATTTTTGGTATCGTCACATCTCAAAAGGTGCATGGCCATTTTCAACTGCAGACCATGGATGGCCTATCTCAGATTGCACAGCAGAAGGATTAAAAGTAATGGCTTCTCAAAATTGAAGATCTTTCTTGTAAATGTATTCCTGATACCTAACATAGATTTTGTTTTTCGGGCTGTTCTCTTCTTGTCAAAAATACCCTCTGTTACAGCTGTATATATTGTAGATACTTTATTGTCAAAAATACCCTCTGTTACAGCTGTAGATATTGTAGATACTTAACTAGAGGCTTAATTAGAGGATTCCTGATTAGGAAGTCTTCCTAATTAGTATCGCAGTATTTTGTATATGTATCTAACATAGATTTTGTTGTCCAGGCTGTTCTCTTATTGTCAAAAATACCCTCAAAGATTGTTGGGGAAGCATTAGATGTAACCCAGTTATTTGATGCAGTGAATGTTATTCTCTCATTGCAGGTAATGGATTCTCTGGTTTTCTGAATTTAAGAAACTATATTACTTTGCTAATAGAAGTTCCTCACTTGATGTATTTTGGGTAAATAGACAATAACATATGGATTCTAGATTAAAATTTCTTGCCAGTTGATATTTAGATACTAAAGCTATGGACAACTTAAACAAATTTCAAACTGTGTGATGGTTATTTAATATTTTTCCTGCTATTTGTTTTTTTATGCTTAGTTGAGCAAGAGGTTTATTTTCACAATCATTGACTTTGTAATTAAGGAATTTTGAGCATACTTAGGAGCTAAAGGACATGGCATTACAGAAGTTGTAATGACATTTTCTTTTTCTCTCTTGAACAATTTGTTGTGGAGGATCACCACTCTCTTTAGGGAAGAGTGTTGATTACTAAGACTATGTCTTGGCCACAAGATTATGATGATATATGGTTTGGCAAGTGATGAAAGGACATATTATGTGATAAAGTATGGCAATTATCATTTAAGTTTTTCTTTACCATGTTCTTTTCATTGGCCACTGTCCAATTTTCTTCTACTGATAATACAATATTTTGTTTCAGTTTTTAATCTTTGATTGCTATGGAACCACTCGTTCTTTGTTTCCTCGGTTATTTCCTGTAAGCCATGCAATCAAACCCTGTGACATTTAGGAGCTCACATTGTGTCAAATTAGGATACCTATCAGAAATTGGTGAGCAAGGTCATACTTCGCTTGTCGTTCCATGTTCTTTCTGACTTATCCAGGTAGCTCTACATGAGGGCTCTTGTTTGTTGCTTTCCAAATGATTTGTGTAGAGTTCAAGAGATAGATAAATTAAAAAGCTTAAGAAATTTCAGTACCGGATTATGTATTTCATACAGGGATTCTTAGGGACATTATAGAGAATTTTCTAGTCCTTATGACTCTCAATTTTATGCTAATGGAAGTCAGTAGCTCTTAATTTGGCGTGTTTGTGATTTTAGGATTCACAAATATTTGAATAATTTTTAAACGTTTATGGAAATAGGTTAAAAAAATGGAGTTCAAGTTTCTTAATGGAAAAAAAAAGTATTTTATTCACACATGCACATATATGTATTGTAATATTAGGATTTATCATCAGATGTAGTGAATTTCTTCTTCTTATCCTTTCTAGAAATCAAAGTTCTTCAAGGTTCAGGAGCTCAAAGGGTCTCATACATGTTGTTATGTAATCTACTGCTTTAATAGGAACAAGTTCATTCTAAACTAATTTCCAATACCTTGATATGCCCCACCTAAGACACTTGGTCTTCATTACATCAGAAATAGATGTGGTGCATTTCACCTGTACAGTGTGAAGGTTACTCCATTGCTCTATTGGCTATTTTTTCAACTCGATCTTCTTCTTCCTCTTGTCATTTCTTAGTGTGCTTTACTGGAAATTTTTGTAAGCCCTAATGCATTAAAAATGACAACTTCTCTTATTGAAAACATAAGTGGTATAAGGCATCATTTCCATCTGCAAAAGCAATTCTTATTTTCAAGTAATTCTAATTGTGCATGAGGGATATGCTTGAAATTGCTAATAAGGTCAATGTAGCTCTGATGTCTAATTGTGATGAATCAGGTTAACCTCGAATGTCCCTTGACAATCTTCAAGATGTGGGACAGCTGGGAAAAACTTGGCTTTTAGAGATCTGGGCTAGGGTTTGTAGAAAGAAACATTTAGGACTTAAGATTCAAAATGGCAGATCTAATCTTTAGAAAACAAATTTATGCAAGCAAAATACTAGTCTCATACTAGTAGGGTCTAGGACTCACTTCTATCAACTATCAAAAAAGACCCACTCTGTAGGGTTAGAATTACATGACAAAACTAATAAATAAGAGCTTGAATTGCTGTAAGAATAAATACTAAATTATAGAAGGTTTACAGGCATGGGTAGACATGAAAGTGATCTTAAATCTGTCTTAGTTGGACTTCTATTCCACATGAAATTTGGACATATAATTGATTGACTAGAATTATAAGTTGAATGACTCCGTTGTTTAATTCCTATATTAACTAGGATTGTTAATATAATTTAAGAGATCCCTCTTTTAATTGACTAGGGTTGTTAGGGGTGAACGCTTCATTGGTTCGGTTAAGACTCAAACTGAATTAAGTACATTTAGAATTAGACGGAACCGAACTGAGTAATCCATGAACCACATCAAACTGACCCAGAAAATATCAACTGGTTCAGTTCAATTTTCTATAGTTGTGAAAATTTGTTGGCATGTTTTCTGCATTGCTTATTCATGATATTATACTTGCTAAATGATAGAACAGACAATATTGAGATGATAGGATATGCAAGACTTGTACATTGGACAAGCTTAAGTTGGGAATTTGATTTTGGAAATGTCACAATGCTCTAGTCATTTTTTGTGCATTGTTAGATGAAAGACGTTTGAATACCACCTTTGTAGGCCATTCCAAGGATACAACTTCTGTCACAAACCTTAACCCCAAATTGGAAAACAGAGGGATAATAATAGGGTGAATTCTCAAATTTATTAATTACTGAAAAACTGTAATTGCAATGGAAACCTGAATTACATAGTGTTCTTGTAGCCCTTTTTGCGGACTAAGCCCTTGGGTAACTAGGAAATAAGACTAATAGTTTTAAAAAAAATGCAAGATTGTTTAAACAAAATAACTTCCTAATAACAAAGGTCATAGATAAATACTCCATTCTTCAAATATAGGAAATGCAAACTAGAAATTATACTAAAACTATTATACTAAAACTCTCAAGTAGGAACATTAATTTATTGGATAAGAAATCAAAACTAGATATACTGAAATCTGTAACAAATAAACATAGGTCTATTAGTCCTTTGATCCTGTCTTTGTCTGTGGAAGGTTCTCTAACATTCAAATTTCCTAGTCTAATTTTAATATTCTTTCAGATATCATTTTTCTGGCCTTTTAATGCTTTGTATGATATTGGCTATAATGCTGTCATTGCACTTGATTCTTTAAGACTTATCGTTATGTTGTTCGCGTGGTTTTCAATCGCAGTTGCGGTCGCAATGGGCTATCGCAGTTGTAACGTAATAGTAATGACAAACTGCTATGTAATTTTTTTTTCCGAAAAATTGCAAAATGTTTCAAACTAAAATATAATTCACCAAAACTAAAAATTACAACTAACTAATAAGCATAAAACACCATAAATAGACATAACATTTATAGTTTTTGTTCAAAATTAACAATCAACTTAAATAAGCAACATCTATGGATATTGCAGTCCCAAGAATTAATTTTGTAAGTAAAGAGAAGAAGGATGTTGAAATTGTGGAGTATGATCCAGCTTAGTAACAGCCTAAAGGTTCTTAACAGCCTTGATGGCTGTTACTTTTTTAAAAAAATTTTTGTTTTCATGGTTGTAATGGCCATTATCCTTCACAGAAAATTTCTGCCTGTTTGCCTTAAGAACCTTTACATAACAGTTGTTTTGTTATGTAACAACCGTTTTTTAAATCCTATGTTGCTTGTCAACCAAATTTTTCTGATGGAATAAACCAAGACCTCTCATTCTTATCACATTATTTCATCAACTACAGATCATGCATGTCTCTGTCCCTGGCAAAATCTATATGTGTAATCTTGTGGACAAAATTTATGAAGATAGAAAAACGATATTGTAATGTATTGATACTTGTGTAGCCTAACTTCCTGAAGGTGGTACATTTGTCATTATGGAAATTTTTATGAGCTAATATTAATCAGAATGTTCTCTGTATTCTTGCTGTATATTTACTTCAAATTCTTGAAAATGTCACTCACTAGATCCATAAACATATTTTTTTTTCCCTCGCTTTCTGCAGAATGTTGATGGTGGCTTCGCCACGTATGAGCTTACAAGATCTTATAGTTGGTTGGAGGTAATCTCTGTAAATATTTCTTGACTTTGTTGTTTTTTACTTAATTTTCCCCCTAAACTCTGCATTTTACATGATGATTTTGCGCTTGGTTTTTAATGCTAACATCTTGTAGTTTGACTTTTTGAGATGACTAACCTATGTCACATAAATTTCACAATATACTGCAATTCTGGACCAATATCTAGCCTTATTTTTTTTTTGGTTAAACGTAACTTTTGAACGGCGTTAAACTGGTAATTCAGTAAGCTTGTACTGATTTTAACTATGAAAATGAACAATAATTGAGTATAAATAGGCTCATTAGTTTCAGCTCTTCTTTATTTGTGTTCAATTAATATATATTTAATAGGTCCAAATTTCGTGTGCAGCACCGTTTAGTTGTTTAGTAAATAAACACAAACTGGCTTTTATTGAGCTCATTCCCTTGGTCTTTGTCTGGCTACTTGTTCATTTATTGCCCTATGAAGATGTGTTAGTTTCTAATTGCATATTATGGTTAAAATACTTTTATTTATTTATTTATTGATTTGCTTTGAAATATAAATAGCAATGAATATTTTCCTCTGCCTTATATATTAGTAATTGATTGAATCATGTAATCACTTTTCTCCACCACAACTTGCCATTTCAGCTGATCAACCCTGCTGAAACTTTTGGTGACATTGTTATTGATTACCCGTAAGTTAATCTGCCGTTCCTTTAAATTGACTGCTGCATTCATTTTGTTTATTTCATTATTACAATTCAACACTAACGGAAAACATCTATGTTAGTTATGTTGAATGTACTTCAGCTGCAATTCAAGCTTTGGTATCATTTAATAAATTGCATCCTGAACATCGGCGAGAAGAAATAGAATGCTGTATCAAAAAGGCAACTAAGTTCATTGAAAGTATACAGGCAGTGGATGGCTCATGGTTTGCTTCTCTTCCCTTATGAAAACATTTATTTGGATGACTTATTAATCAAGTCAAACTCTATCTCTCTGTCCTCTTATTTTTTTGTCAGCGTGATGGTTTTTCAAGTACCTAGATGCGTGATTTCAATTGTTTTGGCTGAATTCCATTCAATCTTTAACTAATTTTTTAAAATATAAAATGACTGCAAGGTATGGTTCATGGGGTGTGTGCTTCACCTATGGTTCATGGTTTGGCATAAAAGGGTTGGTGGCTGCTGGAAAGAACTTCAATAATTCCTATAGTATTCGCAAAGCTTGTGATTTTCTGCTGTCTAAACAGTGCCCTTCTGGTGGCTGGGGAGAAAGTTATCTTTCCTGTCAAAAAAAGGTAGATTGATTCTTTTCCAAATATTTCAAATATTTATTCATTTATCTTTCCTATGTGATGTGTAATACTTCTGTTGTTATTACAAATTTGAAATGTGTATGTACTATACTGTCTCATGGATTGTGAAGAATATGTAATTGCATGCATGCTTTAAGAATGATGAAGGGGTTTTCATAATTGGTCGGAAAAAATGAAGTTATAGTTATTAAAATTGAAAAACTTGAGGGTAGGAAAATAAAAGTGAAGGAGTTACCAGTGGCCAAACTATGACAATACTGTCCAAAACTCTCAAACTGGCCTTTCATCACTGAGGATGAAATTGTGTGGAAAAATAAGATGCAGCAATTTCCTTTTATCTACAAAGTAAGGAAAGTTGAATAAATGCTTCAAACTAGTGTTGGCAGTAGTACTGCCAACAAATTGTTTTTGGAGTGCCTGCTTATTGGTTGTAGCAAACAAATCTTAAAAAAAAAAAAGAAAAGAAGAATAGCATTAAAAAGTTATTAAACATTTCAAAATGATTGCTTTTCAATGATTTCAAATATTTTGAGTAGAGAAAGTATTATGATTTCTTGCATGTTGTAACATTTTGTTTCATTTATGAATTATGATAATGTACTTGAGTTCAATCTATGTCATTTTTTAAATTGATTACAGTTATGTATACTCTTAATTGCTTGAGAACATATTTTATATTTTTTCCGGAATATTTAATATCAGTTCAATCATCTTTAAAATTTCATCATTAAATTTTATATTATACTTTTACAACCTGCACTTGAATTTTTTTTTTTTTCTGTATTATATTTTGATTAGAGCTACATGCATTGAAAAGTCTAGTGTTACTTAATCCTTCCTCGCTAATTCACACCAAGTTATGTTTGGTTCTTTAGAACCATAAATTCATCTACCGTAGATTTTAGCAATGTCATACCTGTTACTATCAGAAAGTGAGCTTAAAGATATTAGTTTTACCCTTATATTACTTGGAATTTTAATTTACAATGAAACGACCCCTATTGCATGAACTGGTTGTAGCTTCCATGGTATTACTACTGAATATTTTATGCGCATTGAATGCAATTACATGTCATATGACTGAACTGTTGTTATTTCATTGGAAGTTAAATGAAGTTGTGATATTTACTTGTGCTGCAGAGTGGAGTTTATTTTGGTAATATGCAATTGAGTTCGGCTTAATAAGTACTTAGCTCCTATCTTTTGAAAATCAATCGTTTTGTTCCTTGAATTTTAATAAAAGTCAAATGCTCTGGTTCTTTATAAGCTACAAGTAAGGTCTAAATTACATGATATTGATAAAAGAAAAATTGTCTTTATATTTTTGAAAGTCCAATTTTTTTGAATTTTATGGAACTCGAGAACCAAAGTGTTTGACTTTGAAAATGGGAATCAAAGTATTCATTTGGCCAAATCTGAAGTTACTTTTTTTTGGTGACTAATCATCTTCCTTTTGAGATATTAGAGAATGTTTTGACATATTTGTTCACAGATTATGGAGTAATTCTCTGGTTAGCTTTTATCCTTAACAGCATGAGATTGCACTGTTAGATAAATCATTACCTCACTATTTTAATTTTTTTTCCTCATTTTTCTTTTCTGATTTGTGATACAGGAAAAATACTGCTATAATTCACAACAGATACTGTTTTATACAGCGCTATTTGTTTGTTTTTTCATGAACAGGTCTATTCCTATCTTGAAGGCAACAAGTCTCATGTGGTAAATACTGCTTGGGCTATGTTGAGTCTTATTGATGCTGGGCAGGTAGATGCCAACTTTACAATTTCAATATTGATTAGTTCAAACTCTCAATTAATTTTAGGAGTATTCACTTAATATGTGCTACCAGTATTTAGTGTCTGGAAAAAGAAGTTTTGTTCTTCCATACGGTGTTGAATCACATTAACTTTGTTCCTGGTTTGTGCATGGTCTATGTATGTAGATCATAAATTTGTATGAAATGTTTGTTAATAGCACTGCATGTATGGTAATCATGGTTTAACTTTTTTTCTTTTAAATTTTTTCTTTGTGCTTTTCTTGAAATTTTATTATCACTAATGCACTTTTAAATGTTGAGCAGGCTGAGAGGGATCCGATGCCATTACACTGTGCAGCAAGATTTTTAATAAATGCTCAAATGGAGAATGGAGATTTTCCACAACAGGTAATTCGCAACATTTCATGCAATGCATTTGATTTGTATTGCTACTTGGCTCAATAAATAATTGGGTGCCAGATACGTGTTTTATTTCTTTGTTCATACTAAATATAATTTATTGGGATTATTATACATAAGATATTACCTAAAAATATGATTTTTTTTTTAAAAATTTTTGTTGGAGTTCTAATTTTTAAATTTTTAGTAGGTCCTTAGCAAATTAAAACATGCAGGATTTTCTCTCTTTGTGGGCTAGAAAGTAGGTGCCTGAGAAAATTGCCTTGCAGATTTCAAATGCTTTGACTTCCAAGTTTGTGTTTGAGTGTTGGGCTTGTCCACCAATTGTGCTTGATTGATTTCTTTCTAATTGGGGTCTTGTGGGCTTCCTCTTTGATAATAGGCTTCATGTTGGGTCCACCTTAGTCCATTTTGGTTTGATGTCCCTTTCTATTATATGCCCCTTTTCAATTCTTCTTCTTTTCAACATGGTATTGGTCCATGTTCTCATTTTAAAACACTACCTTCAAGTGCAACTTAGACCTCAGCTCTCTTGGCTCTATCGGGTCTTCTTTAGTTCAATTTTCAAGTGCTTCAAGCTTTTTACATTCATGATCTATGGTCCACGAGTTTGGCTCTTTCACTATTCATCAGCCCATCATCTCCAAGTGCTACCTTTTCTTGGTGGGTTGTTTGGTTGGGATTTCATTCATCCACTCAGACATCTAGGATCTTTTTGGCCTGTTAAGGTACCGGTGAACTTTGCTACTATGTTAAATTTTGGTAAATTAGTGATAGAAAAGCCAAAAAAGGGTTTGATGTTAGTCTTTGCTCAAGTACTAACTGGTTTGAACCTTCTTCTTGGTGGGTTGTTCACTTGGCCTTTGATACATCCACCCAAGCATTTGAGCTTTCATTCATCCACTTGAGCACTTGGCCTTTTATTCATCCACTTGGGCCTTTGGGATCTTCTTCACCTGTTAAGGCGTTGATGGGATATGAAAGCATGTTAGATTTTGGTAAATTGTTAATAGGGAGCAAAAATAAGGTTGATGTTAGACTCACAGTTGTTAGTTGCTCGGACCTCAACTTTTTTTTGGCTCTATTTGGTTTTCTTCAATTTACTCTTCAAATTGCCTCAAATCTTTTAAATTCATGGTCCATGTTCCAGAGGTTTGGGTCTTTCTCTAGCCCAATCTTTCCATGGTTTTGGATCTTCTCTTTCATCCAGCCCAATATCTACAAATGCAACTAGTTTTTTACATTCATGATCCATCGTCCACGAATTTGGATCTTTCTGTATTCATCCAGCCGAATATCTCCAAGTGCAACTAGTTTGCTACCTTTTTTTGCTGCGTTGTTCGCTTGAGTCTTCATTCATTGACTTAAGCTTCTATTATTTTAGCTGAATATCCCAAAGTACAACCAGTTTTCTACCTTTTAGAGAGCAAATAGGATAACTGTTAGGCCACAAAGTGAATTGGGTTTGATGGCTTTAGGTACAATGATTGTTAAAAAGCTAAAACTAATCAATTAGATAGTTGAACTTTAGGTCTTATATGCTCTTTAATTATTTTGTGATTTTTGAGCGGGATAATTCTCACATGTTAAATTTTGATAAATTGATAAGGGAAGCAAATGAGGGAGATGTTAGGCCCACAAAGTGAGTTGGGCTTAATGGGCTTTAGGTACAACCATTGCTAAAATGTTAGATCTAATCAATTAGGTAATTGAACTTTTGACCTTGTATACCCCTTTAATTATTTTCCATGTGATACTCCCATAATTCAATTTATTCTGGGCAAGGCTAGATACAAGTACAAACGGATATAGCCCAAATAACAAGGTCTAGTGCAAATTAACTAGATATAAACTTGCTCTGATACCATGTTGAATTTTCTGGGTCCATGGACTTGCTTGGGCTTCCAATTTTGGGCTTGGAGTGTTGGGTTTCTCTACCAATTGGGTTTGTTGAACTCTCTCTAGTTGTCTTGCATGTGAGCTTAACTTCCTAGGCTTTATGTTGGTTCCGCCTCCGATTTGGCACCCCCTTCAGTATATGCTATATATATATATTTTTAATCATTTAGTCTGCTACTCAAAACTCATTTTTCCAACATTTCTCTTCAAGTGCATTCGGGCTTATATAATGAGCCTAGTTGTCACTTGCTTAATTATTTGATTGGCTTGGAACTGACTTCCTTGGCTCGGTCAAGTCCTCTTCAGTTCAGTCTTCCATTTGTCTTAAGCTTCATGTTCATAATCTGTGGTCCATAGGTCTGGATCTCTCGATTCATCCTGTCTAATATCTCCAAATGCGATCTCTTTACTACCATTCTTCTTGGTGTGTTGTTCACTTAAGCTTGCCTTTATTCGTCCACTCATACCTTCAGGATATTCTTGGCGTGTTAGGACACTGATGGTTCTGATATCGTGTTAAATTTTCTGAATTCATGGACTTCAAATGCTTGGGCTTCTAAACTTGGGTTTGTCCAACTTGGCTTGATTGATTTCTCTCTAATTGGGGTCTTATGGACTTCCTTTTTTTGTAATGGACTTCATGTTGGCTCCGCCTCTACCAAAATGGCGTTTGATTTCCCATTCTATCATGTGGCCTTTTCATTTTTTCTCTTATGGGATTGGACCACATTGTCATTTTCCAATATTTATTCTTGTCTCAAATCCTAGGGGCAGTACCTATGTACCTAAAAAATTAATTTTTTCCCTCTAATGGAAATCAATCTTTCAGTGCAAAATAACCGTTCCGAAAGTCCTTATAGGACAGTTTTCCTGTGGCAACCAAATCAACCATATATTGAGAATAGGTTCAATTAAAGAAAGGAAAAATATGAGAGAAAAATGAATGGAAAAAAAAAACTACATATGATATGTTACTCAAACTTAAGAAAGTATAAGAAAATGAATGGATAAATAATTGATGAATTGATCCATTTCCAAACTAAATTATCAGCATAATATACAAACTTTAAATAAACCAAAATCAACCTGAATGCTATGTAACGTAATAAATTTAAAAATAGTCTTGCATCATGTATTTATTATTTAATTTATTTGAAGAAAATATATAATTTCATAGCTAATTTGAATATTAATTTCCTACCGTGCCGTTAATCAATATAACAGTATGGAATTATTCCATATTAGAAAAGATTACCTTTTCAAGTTAAAAAGAAATTATTCCATAGTCAATTGGCATCTAAATTTTAATATACTATAATTTATATTAAAATAATAAAAATTTATGATCACAACGTGCAAAGCACGAGTTGATGGCTAATTTTTATATATATAGCCTATACTATTAGTTAACATGTCCTTGTTTTGCCTAGGAGTAAAACATGCTCAACCTGTTACATACCTGATTGTGCCTTACTTTAATTGGACATATCTTGTTGGTCCCTAAGAGAACTCTGCCACTATAAAAGATGATTTTTTGAAGCCAAATGCATCTTCAGGCCCGTAAACTTTTCACGTTTATGCTCTTGCCCTTCTACCATAAACTGTATATAGTGAACCCCTCTACTATTATTTTTTCTTTAATTACGTTCCTTTTTGATACTGATGGTGTCTGTTAAGAAAGATTCAATAGCAGAAGTATGAAAGTATACGGGTGTAAGGATGTGTTTAGCATTTCACCTCTACATCTTTACTTTTTTTTTTTTTTTTGAATTATCTTTACGGCTTCACATTGTCTTAATTTAGAACACCCAAACATATATCTCATAGTAATGTGATTAAGATAGATTCAATTGATATAAATTTGTTAAATACAGTTTAAACATTACTAAAAAGTTATATTATGTAAAAAAAAATTGCATAATAAATAAAAATTGAAAAATTTAGAATCATAAAGTCAGTTTTGCTTATTTTCTACATTTTAATATTTTTAATTGTGAAAAAATAATGTAATTTGTTAATTTTTTTTAAACTATTGTTTATTCTGATCAATTTCACTTCCATCATAAATGTCCTAAATATAATAAAAAAAAAAACTTTGAGGATTTAATAGATACAAATTACAGTATGAGGACTCATTAACATAATCACATAAAGTTTAAGGACCTTACAATGAGTTATACTTATTTTTACATTAAAATATTGTTCATGCGCTTTACATAGAGCGTATAGTACACATTCTTAGCGTTCGTAAAAATGGGTTTAATTGAAGAAAAAATAATAGGACTCAAAATATACAAATTATAGTACAAGGTTCAATGGCATCAATGAGAAAAGTTCAATGATGCAATGATGCATTTTGTCGATGTTTTGAAGGTAAAGGTGTAAACCTAGGTATGATCTACTCCACTAGCATTTTTTGTGTTTCTATTTCTGTTTCTAGAAGTCATCTCAATTTGTAACCAATATCTTTAAAATTACCAGAGCAAAGTTAGAGGAGATTATTCCTTCCTTTTTCCTGTTGCTCTTCTACTTCATTTTTTACTTTATTTTAATGGTAAAATTCACGAGTCATGACCTGTGTTTCAAAAATCAAACTATTGCATCCTTACATTTTAATTACGTTAACAGATAAGTCGTGTTAATCTTTCTTGTCAGTTAAATTTAAAAATCAAATTCAACCATAAGGTTTATTTGTTCCAATTATCTTTAAACAACCAAACTATCGTGCAAAGCCAATCCAAATTGGACAGTAATATAGGTCAAATGACTCAAATCACCAGAAGACAACTTTCAACTCCAATGATCTAATACCTTAAACAACCAAGCACCCTTATTTGCCCTAATATAATCTACCACTATGCTTTTCTATTTTCTTTGTTCTTCAAACTCTATTGAATACCATAAATATTATCAACTGAATAAACCGACTCTAGAATTTTTTGCCTTAAAACAAACAGTTTCATAAATATTGTGAGAATACCCAATCCCTAACATGCAACATGAGAAATAAATTAAGATTAAAAAATTTATATTAAATTCATTAGTGTGAAACCTCTCCAACACCAACAACAATTAAGTTGTCCTACCATTGCTTTTAATATAAAAAAAAATTACAATCAATAATTAGTTGAATAGTTAGAATTAGGATATGATGGTGTAACCCAGGCTTTATTAACTCCAGAAAGAAGCATAGAAGAGTAACAGAGGGATCCTTAACCTTGCTCACGTGCCTAAAACCATGAAATAGATTGTTACTCTTAAGGATGGTATCCTCTACAACAACTCTCACAGTTGTCCTCAAATAGACAAGCTTCAACATTCTCCAAGCAAAGAACAATTATGGTGAAGAATTGAGACAGAGACTAACACAATCTAGTAAATGATGATTAGGGAAAGAAACATAGGAGTGTGGATCTTAATTTGGGTGAGAAGAAATAGGAAAGAGAATAAGGAAAGCTCCTCTGTTGACATAATTAGGTCATAAGGATGCGGTAGTTCAATTTTTTAAGACTCTGGGTAGAGAATTTCAACAAACCTTGAGGTATATAATAATTCACTATCTAAAAGATGGAACCCCCCTAATACATGAGGTTTTTACTTACATGAGTTGAGGGAGGATTCTGTATCATACAAAGCCTTAACCCCACATTTGCAGAGAGGGTTTCCATGACTCAAAACTCAATCTGTATCTATTATCTATTTAAGTCAATCTATTATATATTTAAGTTCAAAAGTGGGGGACATGTCTCAGATACTTTTATCACATATGGGCAGAACCTTAAATTTTTTGTTTTCTTTCAACTCTGATATATAGTTCTTTTCACAGCTGAGAGATTTTATTTCTTTTGTATTCTTAAGTTGCAGTCTGGGAAACTCATATATAGATATGTTAATTATGCAATACGCTATCTTTGTATAATAATTTTGAATGGTAACTGAATAGGAAAATTCTAGATGTGGAATGCCAAAATATTTGTGATCATTTTCCCTTCCAGTTATTGTGGCAATCAAATCTGGCATCTAAATGGGAGAAATTTGGCCTTCGAATTCTAGGCTTTATCTGACTTTTTTTCATCCACTCTGTGGCAATTGGATTTAGATTTTGGCGGTTGAATGTGATGCCTTCTGTGAGAATTTGATCTTTCCTGAACCTTGTTAGTTGAATGAGAAGTTTTTCATAGTCATCGAATGGAAGGCTCTTTGTCCATGGCCTTCCATCGACTTCTATAGTTCCTGGAATTTCACAATCTGACATGAGAGCATTACATTAGACTTTGGATTCCCAAATTTGATTGCCACATAGGTTGAGGGAAACATAGCAATAAAAAGATCAGATTTCAATGACATTTCTGCCAGATGAATGCCACTCATTTTGCTCTTTGAGATCTCACAGAAAGTTTGGCATTTGACTTCCATATTTTTACCATTGACTGCCATTTAAAAAACTAGTTGTAATAGGTACACTACAATGCGTTTCTTTTTTATGCGTGTCATTGAATCATTTATGCTGAAACTTCATCTTCAAGGAGGACAACAAAGCTTATGTTTATTTTGTAGAAAGAATTTAACTTGCATTTGATAGAAAGAAGATGAATATAGATGCAATTGATAGAAAGAAAATGAATTGACAACAGTAAACTAATAACAGAATCTTACAATGAAAGTCAATTAAATCTCCTCATTCAGCATCAGTTGGCTTCTTTCTTTGAAAACTTACTATTCTATTAAGGAGAGTTATTTTCCAGCTACTTCAATTGTCAAGGTTTTCCCTTTTGTTTTTAAGCACCAACTAATGACCAACATAATTTATCATTAGTTACAAACATAAGCAAGATGATAATAGCAGGTGTCACCATCAACCCACTGGGTTTAATCCCTCCAAGTAAATCTCTCATCACTGTGAGGCTCTGAGTCATCCATTTCAGACATAATAATTAAGGACATGGGGGAGGTTTCACTATTTTAAAATGAGAAACTTATCAAAGAATTAACTAGGTTATGCTACATTTGGTAAGATATAATCAATTGTAATGGAATGTAATTATATATAAACTCATTGAACTATAAAACTAATTTTTTTTTTTTATTACATTACATTATATTTAAAAACATCATACCAAACATGTGGTTAGTTTTCAAACTTTTAATTGTATTAGTATTCTAGCATAGTTTGAACTCGAAGCATTATTGAGCTTCATGAATGGTTTTTAGGTGCACCGCTTTGGTGGAATAAAATTTGTTGACAAGTTTCTTAATTTGAAGGTCTTTCTAATAAGTTTCCTTGCCTCCCTCTCTCTTTTCAGGAAATCATGGGAGTTTTCAATAAGAACTGTATGATAACTTATGCAGCCTACAGGGACATCTTCCCCATTTGGGCATTGGGAGAATACCGTTGTCGGGTATTGCAGGCTGCATAACAAAACACCGAAATGTGGCTTAGGGTTCTTTTTTTTTTTTTTTTTTGTTTGTGTTTGGGGCATTGCAATTAAGTTGTAGCATTACAAGGAGAATATTATTGGAAATCTTTAATGTTTTGTTTATTTATTTTCGTTATTATAGGTAATTCATTTCAATAGTCATTGAATTACGATCAAAATTTTATTATGGGAATTAAAGATTGTTATTGTTCAATCAGATAATTTAAATATAATTATTATTTCAACTAATATAATTTGATCAGATTAAGGATTTCATATAAGACTCACAAATAAATAATAAAAATATCATAACATAATTATGAAATAATTACATTAGATTGTCATTTAATAGTTCGGAGGCAAGAGATTTTGTTTGATTATATTATAATTAAAATAATATTCATATTTAAGTGATGATTAACCATCGAAATTTGGTGATAATTAATCAATAGTTGGAATAAATTATTTTCCTTGTTATTATTGTTGACTTAGTGGGAATTATTAGTCGTTTTGAAGCATTACCAAAAAAAAAAGAAAAAAAAAAGGCAAGAAAGAAAAGAGCAATAATTTGAACAGAGTTTCGCTGTCTATGATAAATTCCCTAAACAATGGGATTTCATGCTTAAAAGTTTATTATTAGTAATCTATGATCTCGAGTTTTATTATCATAACCACCACTCACGACAATTACTGCAAGGTTGAGCACAGCCAGAGTGTTTTGAGAGTTGGATTAAATTGAATCGAGAATATTATATACATTATCGTTCTGGTCCCTAATAGATAATCAAATTGAAAAAAAATAAAAATTTATCTGAATTGATCTGACACAAGCATATTTTTTTTATTATGGATTTTATATAATTTTTACACTTGTAAATATATTATATATTGTAAACAATTTAAAATGTAAATATGAAGCATTTTAAATAACATATTTACATAAATGATATATGTAAATAGTATATTATCAAATTATATAATTATATACTGTATAATTGTAGTATTAGTTATAGTGTCATTATATTATAAATTGATTATGGACATATTTTAAGTATTCAAAAATTTATATTTTTATTGGGTATTTTAAGAAATAAATTTTTAGATAGTATGTTATATAATTTTTATAATGACATATCGTATGTATAGATGAATTTATAAATGAAAAAATATAAAATTTTAAATATGATATCAAAAATTAAAAAAAAAATTTATGGGACATTGAAAATGATAGTACGACGGGTTGATTTCTCCTATACAAGGAGCATTTCTCTCTCTCTTCTACATTAATTAATAATTTGCATTCTACATACTTTAATTTCATATTTTTATTTAGCTTGATCTTCAACT
>CATIWR010129883.1:0-54270 GCA_949677035.1 Omphalea diandra | reverse complement strand
AATTGATTAATTGGGGAGTGGACATAGGGTCAATTATACCCCAACCACTATAAATTGATTGTCTCTCTTCTACTCTTTCTTCTCCCTCTATCTTTGTTTTTGAAATTTTTATTCACCAATTCAACCCCCCTTCTTGGTGCCTAGGGCCAACAGATAGTACAATGGGTGAAGAATTGAAACTAATGAGCACGGGCATAATATAATGAAAATTAAAGCTCATTCATAGTAAAAACTCTAATGACTGGGGAAAAGATCTCAATGATGGCATTAATTATAATGAGGCATTAAAAATCCCTAACACCTATTGATAATTCATGTTAGATCATTATAAAGATGTTATGCATAACGTTTAAAGTTAATGACTATTAAAGAGATCATAGCTAGCATGAATCATCCTCCAATAAGCATTAGATCATCTCAATAATAGTGGACAAGAAAGACACTATGGTACTTAATGACCATTTAAGCAAAACCTAAAGTGTTTGGTTATTCAACAGCCAATGTGATCACTTTAACGATAATGGATAGAATTCTTAATGGCTATCTTGATAGGTCTGATAGCTTTCTTAATATGAGTACTGACTAATTTTGTTTCTACCCTTATATAACATTTAAAACTTTGAAAATCCATATGATATATGTTCTAAGTGATTATGACATAACTTTTTGAGATTTTAGAGTTTAAAAGAGCATTTAAAAGTGACTTAAGTTTAACTATGCTTTTTCATTTGCATATAAGAATTAAAGGAAGAATAATATTGGCAAAGCTTCAATAGTAACATCAAGCTCAATCCTCTCTCAAACATATTGAGAAGTTTGTATTCATGGTTTTTAAAGTGAAGGGCTTGAGTATTGAGAGTATTCCATTCAACAATTCTTGTAAAGCTTTTGTACGGATACTCTTGGGTTAGGAATAACCTTTAAAACATATACTTGTGAAAGTTTTAACATAATACCTATAAACTATCTTGAAAAAGGCTTAAATAGTGTAAAGGCTCTTAAATGGTTCTCAGTAAATCCACCAAGGCTCAGGCAGTACCTAGTTAAATTCATTTTGTAAAGGTTTCAATAGCATCTGAAAGTTATTTGGTAGTGAAACTCTTTAATGAAGTAAAGAGGAAATGACATAGGCTTGGTTTAAGCCAAACCTCTATAAATCTTGGTATTTTAGTGATTGATTAATTTTCTCTATCTCCTTCTTAAAAAGTTTAAACTTGTCACTCCCTTATTCAATCCCCCCTCCCTTCTAAGGCATCTTAGGACAAAAAAAAAAGTGAGAGGAAAAAGATGAAAAATATTGAGGAAAGAATAGAAAGAGAGAATATAAGCATTTGTTCTAGAAAGTGATGTTAAGAAAGCTTTTCTTTCAAAACAACCTATTATCTTACTTATGGACAAAGACGCTTATTTTTAGCATTAATGACCTTAACCTAGTGTTATTGTTTCTCTTTTACAAGATTATAAGGATATGTTCCCAATGAAATACCTAATGGTTCGTTAAAGATTAAGGGAATTGAGCACCTTTCAATTCTTTGTGCATCCACTCCTAATATATTTGTATATAGAAGTAATCATGAGGCAACAAAGAGCTTTAAAGACAAGTTGAAGAGCTCATAATGAAAGGATATAGAAGGTAGAGCATGACCCTTTAAGTTCTACCTATTTTACTAGTGCATGAAAAGGACGAGACTTGAAAAATGTGCATGGATTTTTATATGATCCATAAAAACACTATTTAGTATAGACATCCTATTCCTTGTTAGATGATATGCTTAATGAGTTGCCTGGTGCTTGTGTGTTTACAAATATTGATAAAAGTGTTTATCATCAAAGCAGAATGAAAGAAGGAGATGAGTAAAAAGCTACTTTTAAAGCCAAATATGATTTATATAAATGGTTAGTTATGCCTTTTAGGTTAACTAATGCACCTAACACCTTCATTATATTAATGAATCTTATTTTGCATGCTTTTATAAGTATATTAATGGTTGAATATTTTTTATGATATTTTGATCTATAATAGGAGTTTAGATAAGCATATAGAATACTTAAGACTTGTGTAAAATGTTTTGATAAAAGAAATGTTAATTGCTAATTTGAAGAAGTGCTCTTTTGTATAAATCAAATTATATTTCTTGGTTTTATTATTAGTTTTAATTCCATATAGATTAATGAAGAGAATATTAAGGCCATATAAGGTTAGTCTATGCCTAAGAATGCTAGCAGAGTAAGGAATTTTCATAGTTTAGCTTATTTTTATAAGAATTTTGTTAAAGCTTTAGTTTCATACTCACACCATTGAAAGAGAATGTAAAGAAAAGCATTTATCTTAATTAGGGTAATAAGCAAGAAAATGTTTTTAATTTGATTAATGAGAAACTTGATTTCTATACCTTTATTTGTTTTACCTAACTTTCTAAGACTTTTAAGATCGAGTGTGATGCATCAAATTTAGAAATTGGTGCAATTTTAATGTAAAAAAAAAATCATCTTATAGCTTATTTTAGTGAAAAGCTAATAGAGTAGCCCTTAATTATCCTACCTATGCTAAAAAGAGGTACGCAATAATGAGAGCATTAGAGACATGGCAACATT
The DNA here is from genome assembly GCA_949677035.1 of Omphalea diandra. Taxonomy (NCBI): domain Eukaryota; kingdom Viridiplantae; phylum Streptophyta; class Magnoliopsida; order Malpighiales; family Euphorbiaceae; genus Omphalea; species Omphalea diandra. The sequence continues at coordinate 51,675 of CATIWR010129883.1, read as the reverse complement.
ATCTTTAGCCCAAGGATTTTGCGATCTATATCAACCATGAATCTTTGAAGTACTTATAGGCACAAGGTAAGTTGAATAAAAGACTTCCTAAATGGGTGGAATTTATTGAAATATTTCCTTAATTGATTAAGTTAAGTAAATTGTGGTAGTCAATGAATTATTTACATGGTATGCTCTTATCACTATTTTAGATGCAAAATTACTTAGAATTGAGTATATTAAGGATTTATATGTTAATGATCTAAGTTGCAATTGAAAAGTTCTTTAGATATGATGGGTTTTTATTTAAGAAAAAATAATATGTGCGAATTGTTTTTTAAAAGATTTACTTGTGCATAAGACCTATAAAGGAGGTCTAATGGGACATTTTGGTATTAGTAAAATTTTAAATTTCTTACATGAGCATTTCTTTTAGCCATATATAAAGATGAATGTAGAGAGATGTTGTGAGATATGTATTATATGTATAAAAGCTAAGTCTAGGATTTTACCTATGGTTTATATCAACATTTACCTATGCCTAGTAAAACTCGAGTATATATTTTTATGGATTTTATTTTAGGTTTACCTAGGTTCAAAAAAGGAAAGGACTCTATTTTATTATGGATAGTTTTTCCAAGATCACGCACTTTATTCCATATGACAAGGTTGATGATGCAACAAATGTAGTCTATTTATTCTTCAAGGAAGTGATGAGACTATATGGTGTGCTAAGGAGCATTGTTAATAATAGAGATGCTACATCTCTAAATTACTTTTGAAAGACTTTATAAGGTGATGATTTGAGAATGAATCCTTTTAAAGAAAGGGGGAATTATGAGAATCACAGTGGAGACACCAATAGAGCTTTAAAAGATCTTTTACACATTTATGGAGGTCCTATTGTAAGAGCTAAAGCTAATAAGATTATAGTAACACTCAATAGACTAGTGTGAAAGATTTGGGCTTTAACATTAATAAGGCTTGAAAATCATGAAGACATATGCTTGGCACAAAATATAAAGTTTGTTCATATTATTGAAGCAAATGGGCTACCTAAAACATGATTGGACCAAGAGCCTACAAAAGGAAAGGATGTCTTATTTGCATATCTAGTTAGGCCAAACGCATATGATTAGGAATGCCTACACAAATTGCATTTACTATTAAGGGTTGGCCAAATCCTACTATCAAGGGGTAAGGATTCTTTTTTTTTTTTTTAATTTTAAGTAGGATTATTAATATTTTTCCTATTTTGTTTAGCAGTTTGATTTCCTATTTGATTATAACTAGTTTTTTCTATTATAGTTAGGAGTCTTTTTATACATTGATTTAGGAAGTTTATTAGGATTATTATCCTTATCCTAAATAGGATTATAAGCACTAATCCTCAAGCAAAGTCATATATTTAACAATATTCATTATATTTTCTTCTTTAATTATAAGGAATTCAATTTAAATTTTTTTAGGAACTTTAGGAACCTATCAAGTTAATTGTATGGTGGGTGTGTGCTAAGTATATAAACCCTTAACCTACAAGTGCATAGCTCATAAGTAATAAAGTGTATAAGAGTGCAAATATCATTCCCATGAGGATCAATGTGTTAAGTACTAAGCTTTATGTTTCTTGTATTATCTAGAAATCCTATATGAGAGATTGTTTATACTAAAGATTATAAGAATTAAAACTAGATTGTTTATACTAAAGATAATAAGAATTAAAACTACTTTAATTATAAATAAATTAATTGCAAGGAAACAATCAATGAGAGAAGACATAGAAGTTCAACTTCACTTTTTAACTTCTTATGTTTTAAATCTTCCATTTAAGTTGTTTATTCATCTAGTGTTATTATCAGGTCACTTAAGTGATTAATTAATCTCTCTTAAATATCTATTAACATACAATAACATATTAAACTAAAAGTTTTTTGAAATAATAGTTAAAAATCATATAATTGCCAAACAAAGCAAAACCCTAGTGATAGCAATAATCTATTGAAGTTTTTTAACATAAAATAGATTAAGGGAATCATTGAAGATCCTTTTCATCATAAGCATCTCTTAATAGCTGATTCACAAAATTAAATATCATTAATGGCCAATCTATCAATAACAATGAGTTCATAATGGTTACTAATAGAAAGGATGAATAAAACTAAAAGGACTTAGATTAGAAAACCATAACAGTTTAAGCAATATCATTTACACCCTAGCTATGAATGGAATTGGTTCATAATGAGAAAGAAAGCAATCAAACTAAATGTGATGAAGCCATGTTTTTTCATTCTCTAAACTCTTCGATGGTTGCTCCTTTAGCTTCTTTTTGCTCCTAAGCTTTTGTCCTATCATTGTGATTGAATCCTTTGCCTCTTGTATGCTCATTTGATGAAGGTTTGATGCTTTTTTATTCCTTAAATTCATGTGCTCTTGCCCCTTTTATAGTGTTCTTGATGTTGGTACTAAATAGGAACCTTGGGAAATTGAAAAAGGAAGGAGTTGATTAGGAAGCCTTAAATTTTCCCTTCTAGTGGTGCAAAGCCATGCAAATATTTACATAGGTGTGCAAACCAACAATTTCTCTTAGATTCTTTACATGCATGGGCGTGCAAGGAGGGTATACAACCAAATTTGACTATTATTTATCTTTAAGGGCGTGCACTCGGTCATGTTGCATGGGCGTGTAAAGCTCAACTCCTTATTCCTTAAGTTTGGCTTGAGTGATGCACAACCATACCAAGGTTTGCATGGGAGTTCAAGGCTTCTTTCAAACATTTTGAGATTTTTTTTCTTCCTTTTTAATCCTTCAAAACATAAAAAGATCCTTTTTTATGTCAAATTCAATCAAGAACACTTAAATTTGAAGGGAATTAAACTATCATATGTATGAATTTATGTACCAAACATTAATTACTTGTGGCATTCATTCTACTAGATTTATCACTCACCTTCTCACCCTATTCTTGAGTGTGGCATTTATTACAATTCTTATACATTTAGTTCTAGTTTCATTATAAACTTGAGGTCAAGGTTTGTTATATTAATTTGATCTAAGCTTTCTTGGGAGATTAAAATTCATTCCACATTATCTTTTGTTAAGTTTTACAACATTATTTATGAGGTTCGCATCATTAAGGAGGCCAACCAACAATATGAGGATAGTCGAACTGTTTCTTCTAATTATTAGGGGAACCAAAGATGCCTAGAGTTTTAGCTTGGAGGCATTCGGCTAAGCTTATGATCTTAGGGATTTTCCCTTTATACCCATTGCGAGTTCTAATTTCTTTGTCTTCCTTGTTTCTTCTCTCTCTTGAAGATGTTTAAGAGATTCTTTATATCAAATTCATGTTATCACTATCAGAGGTTGTGCATGAGAATTATGGATGTCTATGATTTACTACAACTCAACTACGAAGCAAATTTTTCTTGATTATTGGTGAAATGGCATACTTATTGAGTTTAAGTTTCAAAACTCTATAGTTACAGTTTATAATTATACTAGACATTGAAGAGATACTAGGATTGAAATCACTAAAAAAAATTTAAATTTATATTTAACTATGCTTGCTAACCAAAAAATTTTAAATTTATAACTATGCTTGCTAACCAGAGTAACTCGACCATTAATTTTCAATAATATATATACATACATACTTCATATATATTGCTAGTACTGGTAATAATAATAATAATAATAATAATAATAATAATAATAATAAAACTAAAGACTCAATGCTAAGATATCTATAACCAATGTTAGTCCAGTCCTACTCAAATTAAGGTAATAAATATTAAGACAGCCTGTTGTCCTAGTAAATTTAAGCCATGCATTTACCTATACTCTGCTCTAGGAAATGAGACTCATATCATTTTAGTGCCCTTTTTTCTTTAAAAATCTTAATTAAGATCAAGAATGTAAAGTATTCGTTTATAATTAATGACTATAAATTAATGGATAAATTGACTTTCAAATAAAAGTTTTTTTTTTTCCTCTAATCACAAAATTCTTACCATCCATATATTTAAAATCAATATATAGTCTTTTCTTGTATATAAATATGATTAGAATTATGTCGGCACTGCAGATGATGTTTTATAATTATATCATTATTTTTTATAAACTATACATAAGATGATCATTTTAAAGTTAATTTGCGAAAAGGTGTAGGCTAATTTAGTAAAAAATAAATAAATAAAAGGCAAATCAACTACAAGAGTAAGCAATTGCTTAGCATCAATTAATCTACTATTACTGTGAAACGCCAACTAATTGGCTCAGCAGCTAAACAAAACACTTCTTATACATGTTCAGTACTCCCTCCATTTCACTGTAAGTGTCCTTTTTTAAAATAAAAAGATTTGAATTATTTATCACTTTTATGCATCAAATACACTGTTAATTTTAATTTTTTTATTTTATTTTATCCTTCTGTTATCCTTATATGCATTAATTAGTTTTGCAATACTCTATAAGTCTTTTCAATATTTTCAAACTTTTGTATTATATTCCAAAAAGTATTAATGTATTAAAATATGTGGAAGTGTGAATGAAATAAGAGAATGTGGCATAATAAATTTTGAATATATTTAAAGAGAGATAATTTAGTCTTATTTAACTTTTTTTTTATAATCAAGTATATTAAATGTTTTCTTAATTCATGTGAAACATCTAAAAACGACGTTTACATTGCAAATTTATATTTAAAATCTATAATTAATTAAAAATTTTATTTCTTAAATTATATTCTAAAATCAACTACTGGCAATAACAATACTAACCTTATCCTTACTAAGCTCAGAAAAAGTAAGCTTAGTGAGAAACACTAAAATCGAAAGTCGGGAGGAAAAATAAAATCAGAAACCAGGTTCACAACAGACCAGTAAATCAATAGTGATTAAAAAAAGGAATCCACACAAGGGGCTCTGGTAGAGAACAAATACTATTTTCATAAATTAAACTTGCACTATTCTATTACTATCATTCCAGATAGCCCCATATTAACATTAGGGCATCTACTTGTCTTACACGGTTTGAACTAAACTAGAACATAAAATCAATTGCACATTTTGCTACAGTGCACCATTCTTTTCCTTTGTCATCTTCACCAGATAACGTCTGATCACAGTTACTCAGAAGACTCTTACACGATTTAACCGAAATTTTGGCTCTATAAATATTCAAGCAATAGGAATTTTCGGTACACCTAAATTGACAAAGGCCTCAGCATATGCCATGCGTGCCATTGCTGCATTCCACGATACGAGGTCATTCATAAATGTTTTCACGTATTTCTCTCTGTCATTCTGTTTACAAGGTGGCCCATAATCATAAGTACAATGTTTCAAGGTGGGTAAAACAAGATGTGGCAATAATGGTCACATACCTTGTAATCCAGATAGTAAGCATGCTGTAGCATGAAAAAGAAAATAATAAATCAACTGATAATGTGAAAAAATGAAAATTGATCTATTCATATGTTTATGTGCAGCTGCCCTCCTTTTTTCTGCATTTTTTTCTTTTGTGAGCTGGCAATGTGTGTGTGGAAAGAGAGAGAGAGTGAGAAATTGTAAGATTTACCTCCCACATATCTAAACAAATGATGGGCTGCAAGGGGGAAAAAGAAAAAGAACAATGTAATTATTAAGATGAATTTTTTTTTTCTTTTTTACATGAGGATGAAATTCAATTACATAGGAATGTAACTTGACGTACAATATCATCCCATACAAGTGGAGTGATGGAATTTGATGTTTTGATTATAGCAAGTTGTCTTTCTTCTCTCTTCACTACAAACAATTAGGAGAATAAAAAATACATACTAGTTAATAGGAGAATAATCGAAAAAAAAAAATTAGGAGAATAATTGCAAACAAATAACTGCTGAGAATAGAAAATGAACACATTCTGCTTAATTTAAACTAGAACAGCTGAACTTTAATGTGTGTTCCGATGACCATATATCCAATGGGTTTGGGCAGACCCATAGTAGACAAGTTTGGTGAGCAGCAAAAGACCCTTGATCCAATTTATATTCTTTATTCAAGGGTACATTGAATTTTCTATAACCAGGTTAAATCCCCTCTTGATCTAAAATCTAATTCTTACTAGCGCCACATAGAAATTGTTTAAAAGCCTATCAACACAAGAAACTTACAGACAAGCCAAACCCAACCAGAGCCAAGCAATGTAAGAGCTGTTTCTGTGAATTTCTCTTTGAAATTTGTAAAGGAACCAAAGTCCTTTTCAATCTGCTGGAGAAACCCAAGTTCAGGCATCTGCCCTCCGCCCGGTTGCATGGATTCCCAAAAAAAGTCATGATTCCACACCTACAATTGTTGAAACAGTTGTTCTTCGTTATCTTTGAACTTTTCCTGGAGGTCAAAAGAATCTTGTGCTTAAAATGGAAATTTATGTCAACAAGATCAATTGCAACTTTTCAGGTCTGCTCAAAAGATTGCAAGCTCAAGTACAGTGATGAAAAAGGGAAAACTTAATTCAAATTTCATCTAAACTTTAGGATCAACTATTAATAAACCAATAACAAGCCTGATCAAAATCAGAAGAAAATAAAAAACCATTCTGATGCCAGCAACTGCAGAATGTTTTTACATCACATATTACTCATGGGTCGTGAGCTATGCCATTTTCCATTTTTTCATATTCAAATTTCATATCCACAGCCATCCATTGCTCTAGACTTTAAATGAGTTCAAGAAAAATGACCAGCTTTTACTTAATTTTCTAGTGCATTAATTGAGATCAAAGTCTGAAATGATTGCTTAAGCAAGCTGAAAATCCAAGACAATTTCAAAGAACTTAGATTAATTTTTTTTATCTTTCATCCGATTACTCGAAAGGTCTTAACTTGAGAACCGAAAAAGAGACTTGTATTTACTACTTTTCCTTTTCATTGTTTTTAAGTTGATAGCTGTGAGAAGAATGGTATTCAGATTCAAAAACTCAACTATTAGCCAGAATAAAACCGTCAATTCATGAATTAACACTAAAAGTATGTTCTCTACAAATGAATTCCACAAATTTGCATGAAATTTACAAATCCGTATTAGCATTGTTTGTTTTTGTCAAAGAATTCATTTAGAATACAAGATTTTAATTCTATGGAATTTGTCATGCATGAGCCAATAGATTTTGCAAATGAAAAAGATACAAGCTATTAAAACTACAAAATCAAAGAACAACCTAATAACATATGAATTAAAAGTAAGTCCTACACATAAATCAAACATAAAAGTTCATTTAAAATGAACTTTTTAATTGAAATCAAATGAATTTCAATAACAACCAATATGTAAAATAAAATTAAACAGGCACCCACTTTAGGCTGAGAAATTAAACTCTAAATATAAGCAAAGCAATTGAAATATCCAATAATTAACTGGAGCACATTTGACAACCCACGCCAAAGACCACTTCAACTGAGTTACAAGAGAAATTCAAGAATCATCTCTCAGATAATTTACAACAAGAACCTATCAAGTACAGAGATGAATACCTGGGAAGCATTGTTGAATTCAGGGAAAGGGTTCCCATTATTATAAGTTACTTTGACAAGTTCATCCAAGGTATATCCATATAGGATACCATCCTTTGCTAGTTCTTTATTCAATCCTTCCACACATGCACGTTGATATTCTCCCCAGTGCACCTCTAGTGTCTTTTGACTCATATATGGTTCTAAAGCGTCCTACACGCGCAAATCAAGATTTCTACACTTTTCTTTTTCTAAAAAATAAAAAATAAAAAAAAAGGGGGAGGCATTTCTTTGAATAAGAGAAAGGGAAAAAGAAACACAAAAAAATGACATACGAGTTTGTAAGGAGGCCTCTTCAATCCATAGTAAGCGACAAGTTTCGAAGTCCTTTGGAATCCATTAATTTGCCTCTTTTTCTTCTTCTAAGTAAGATACGAGAAACAAAAGTTTACAATTTATTCCAGTTAAGAGAAAGAGGCAAAGAATAAGTGTTGGAATAGCAAGAACCAGATAACGAAGCCTTAGCTTGTTGTTGTCGCTATTCTTGAATTGCCCAGAGGAGTCTATCACTTGAAGCCGATTACTGACAGTTAAAGGATTGCAGCACCATCGTATCATCATCATAATCATCAGGTATTTCTCGCCCTGTAAAAGTGTGCTTAAGGTTAGTAGGCTGGTGAATTTGGTCTTTCCGCTTGAGGGAGTGGAATGCAGGAGGAAGGGAAATTTTTACGGAAATTAGGGAGAGAGGGAAAATAAAGGGAAAATTATATCTCTTTTGTTTGAATAGGGAGAAAATAGAAAGAAAAAAAGATGGAGAGTTTTTGAAATCACAATTAGGGCTTGTGTGGATGAGTGAATTGGAATTGGACTCCAGGAATTCTAATTGAAATTTCAATTTTAATTTTAATTTTATCAAAATTGACATTGCGTTGAAATTTTAATTTTAATATTTTGATTATAAATATTTTATTAAATAATATTTCTACAGTCTGAGTTTAAAATTAAAAATTTATGTTAGGTTTAATATTTTAAAATTTATAGCATTAATATAGAACTAGAATTCTAATTTTTAGTAAACTACCAAATACTAAAAATAAAATTCTATAGTTCATTTCAATTTTTTGTTTCAATTATGGGCTCAATTTTATGAACTAAATATACCATTAAATTATATATATATATATATATATGTGCTAGAGTTTTCAATGTTTATATTTTTATAGATAGTTATTATTTTTATAATTAAATAATAAGTATTGATAATTTTCAGTGCAAGTATTAATTACAAATAAGAATAATCAAAATTATTAAATTGTTAATTTAAATATAAATATAAATTTTAGTAACTATTAAAATATCACGTGTCGTAAGTGCGCGTGTGCGTGCACACACACACACACACACACATATATATATATATATATATATATATTCTCAATTATTTTCAATATTTTATTTTAAATTAGATACACATTATCAAAGATTATATAAATTAAATTTATTAATTATAATGTATCTAATATATTGTATTTAGAAAATTAAATATACTTTAAGTTTTGATTGTTTTACATAAAATAACTTCTTTGAGAAAAAATTTTTTAGGCAACATATTTTTTGGTATTAGAATATACTATAAAAAATATTAATTTTCTTTTAATTCATAAAATATAATAAAATTTAGAGCATACTTTATATTTGTACTATTAATTATTTGATATAAGAAAAAAATATATTAAAAATAAAAAAATTATAAGTTCAACCTATTAGCGACATCATCAATTGATGATGATTAATGATGACTGTCAGTAGTCAATGATGACCTATAATAATGAATATATGTATTTATATGATTTATTTTCATTTAAATGAGTTTGTCAAAATTCAGAAAATAACTTGTCGTTTTCAAAATGGAAAGTCATTTTCCAAAAAAAATCTTATTTTTTCCTTTAATCAAGAATATATTTTTCTTTTTGGCCAATTTTTCTATTTGCATTAAATAAAAGCAAATGAAAAATATTTTACTAAAAGATATTTTTTGCAAAATAAACGAAACATAAAATTATTCAATTTTTCTTTTAATATTTTTTATTTATTTTTAAATATATGACCTCTTTAAATATAATATTATTATTTTAGTTACATATGATTATAAATTAGTAATTATATACTTTATATTTTAATTTACATAGGTATTTTAAAATTATTTTGACAACTATTTGGATAAGTTACCCAAAATTTTGCAAGTACGAGAATGAGTTTAATATTTATACCCAGGTGAATATAGGTATGCATATGGGTAGACTTACAATCTTTTGATTATAGATAAAGATATAGCATTGCCTTGCTCATATTCTAGTCAATGTCATCCCTACTTTTATTAAAAAATAATTACTTTCTATTAATAAAATAAAAAGACAAATACCTTATTTTGATACTAAATTTCCCTTTCTCCTGCTACTATTCAAATTTTTGAATAACTTTCATATTTTCGTATAAAAAAATAACATGCTTTAAAAATATATTAATGTCGATTCAAATAATGATTTTCCATTCATTTTATTTTTTTCCATTCATTTTATTTTTTTTTCATATATAATTATAAACTTAATTTCGATCATAAAGTTTTGATTTCTTTTTTAATTTTTTTGAACTCTTTTATCATCAAAGGCAATTCAGAAGCTAATAATAGTTAGTATAACAAGAAATCAAGTGTGACGTCTCATTTACTGATTATTGTTAAAGCAAGTCATTTACTAATTATTGTTAAAGCAAGTATATTAACTCATTCATAAAGTTTGGAGTACAAAGTGACACAACATTATTAACACTCTCTCATGAAATCCATTATCTTTAAAAGATCTTCTTCTTCATTGTTTTGAACACTTTATATATCTTCTATTACAATATAGTGACTACATACAATAAACATACATGAAAAAAAAAACACACTAAAAGATTGCATATTAGTTCAACCTCTATCAAATATATAGACAACAACTTCAAAATGAAGATTGGATGCAATCTTTAGTATAATTTTTTAGAAAGATATTTAATGCAAAGAAATGAGTTTACATACTCAGTAAATGAATAATCAAAAATATTTATATCACAACTAGTACAACAACCATTTAAATATAAATAACTGATCACCAATCCATTCATGTAATAAAGCATTTTCAATCTTTGTTGCCACATAAGCAATCATGTGTTGTTGCCACATAGACTATAAGATATTATTGTTATATAAGCTATAAAATATCATTGCCACAAAAACTATCAAATGTTATTGTCACAGACTGTCATAAATTATTGTCACACAAACTATTAAATATTATTTATTGTCACACAAGATATCGTATAATATTTTCACATAGGTTATAAATATTATTGTCACACATACTATTATATTTTGTTGTCACATAGGCTATGAATATCTTTGCCACACAAGTTATAAAATATTATTGCCACATAAGTTTTTATATGTCATCACCACACAAGGTATAAAAATTTATTGCTTGCTCAAACAATATCAAATAATAATTTGTCAACAATTCATTTATAGATCCAACAAAATTTTGGTAATATAATGACTAATAACTGCACCCATCAACCTTGACAAATAGTATCATAATGTACTTTCATTCTCAAGTGATAATTTATCAACATCTCATAAAAGTAAATAATTCAAAAGTCTAACAACCCTTTCATTCAAGTATTTATCAACATCATTAAAGTTCATAGCATTTAATCAATCTCATATTTAAGTATTATTAACTATTTACTTACCTCCTCCTTTAAGCTATTAAACCATGGATGGTCCTGACTTATTCCTAATATTATTTTCAATGACTCAAGGACCTATTTTAATATACTAAATCAATCCATGATGTTAAAGTAAGAGTTTCATCTTGTCATGCATATATGCTCTAATAAAATATAAAGACTTTGGTAGGATCTTTCTATAATTACTTTTTCTCCAGAAATCCAAATGATCTAATCTTTTTTTTTTTTCAATTAAACTAGACATATATGGATATAACATATCCAAATTTAGTCCAAAATATGCACTACACAATTTATGATAAATTTTAGAAATATACCCTATTTTAGGTGCAATTATATGCTAAACAATCTCATAAAGTTAGTCATATCTCTAAACGTAGAAGTTCAATTGAAAAACTGATTTAGGACCAATTATTTAATATATAAATGAACACTTTTCATGCCTCACACATTCTTTAATTTAGCTTTGTAGGTCCTCAAAAAAAGTGGTTAATGTCAGACTTTGTTGGCATGAATAGGTTCAAAATTAGTCCTAATCAAGGAGTCATCTCTCTTAACATACAAAATATTAAGCAAAACTACTATAAATTTAAAGTTTTACACTTCACCTAATTCCCACCTTAGGTCGACAAAATTTTTAGAAAACAGAACCAATAACTGAGCAAGTTTCAATTTGAGTCAATCTCAATCAAGTGGCTATATCTCTTCACACACAACTTATTTGGAAAAACTGTTTTACATGAATTTATATGAGACATAAACGTACAACTTTCATGCTTTTCACTTTTCCTAATTCATCTTCTAGTATTATGAAATCGTGTACGAAATAATTTGCCTTTAAAACAGAATTAAAGGAATTCAGCTCATATTTACTATCAACAACTTCTCACATATGAATCTAACTACAATTAATTTATAACTCTCACTAATTGCTAATGAGTAATATTTCATGAAGGAGAAATTTCAAGGAAAAATAAATATGAAGGAGAAATTTCAAGGAAAAATAAATATGAAATCACATACTTTTTACTAAAACTAGAAAACTTTAGATTTCTTCCTAGTTAACTTTACATCCTCCCTTTTTCCCCTTCTTCTTCTTCTTCTTCTTCTTCTTCTTCTTATTTCTTTCTTTCTTTTTTTTTTCTTTGCTCTCTTTCTTTTATTATATTTCCCCCTTTTCTCTTCTCTCTCCAGCTCCTAATGGTAGAGAATTTCAATTTATATTCTTATTCTAATAAAACAAAAAATTGATATTGTGTTCCTATGGTTGACAATTGAAAATTTCTCTTTTAGTCCTTTTTCTTCATTCTTTCATCATCTATATCTCTCTACTAATTTCCATTAAATCCTTATAGATTTAATTAGTTCCATAATACCTCTATTTAAGTTATAATGATATGTATGCCACATGTGAGAATTTTGCTATGCAATTATGCAAACATCATATTCATGTTCATACTTATGTCATGTAATGCATATATGCAAATATAACATAATTAAAATATAAATGAATTAGGTTGAGGATGTTACATCAAGTCCAATAATTTCTAGTCTTTATTATGTTTCATTCTACTATAAACAATTCAATTATGTCATGACTCAAATTTGAGATCGGACTAGTTTTAGACACTAAGAAGGCTTATAGCCACCAAGTGTCATAGCAAGCCTAACTTATATAAGTCTTTACTAAAAATCATTATTATCATCTTAATTTCATCATCACTTAAGATATCTAAAATATGTCAATGAAAGTGAGGAGACTCCTTTATAGTCTCCCTAGATCCACCCAAACTCAACAGAACATGTCCTTAAGGATTTCATAATAATCTATCATCATACATCATTATTCTCATCATTTATGACATTTAATTTCATGCATAATTAATAAAGTTAGTGGTTCAACATTCAACATAACTACATATAGACTAATTATTCATAAATATCATTCTTACTAGTTTCTTAAGAACCTCAATACAATATACACGTATTACTTAGGTGGAAATTGTGATTACATCTAGAGTTCTATTATAACCAAGTATTAATGTCCATAATATATTAATATTATGTAATCCATTACATGAATAATCTTCTCCTACAACCTCTATTAGGACTTTTAATCTTGTAATGGTGGTAAAATGAGGAGTGCACATCTTAACACAGTAAGTAAACGATAATAAATATGTTTTTATCATTATCGATAAAAGCAACATGCATTAAGAACATCTATAAATGCACTTAATCTAGATGGTATCATTTACAACATATCCAATATAAGCATATATAAGGTAGCTCAAGTCCTTGGTTTACCTCTTAGGCTTCATGAGACTTCTTCATCTCATAAGTCTTTCCTTTTTCTAAGCAAGGAAATATTCTTTGATCCAAGTTGACTTCTTAACTTTCTTTCTCAAAAGGAGGGGAGTATTCTCTAACTTGAGCCAACTAGCATGCTTAACTCATTAACATCTCATTATTTCATTTCTTAACATAATCGATCATGTCTTAGTAGAAATACAATGTTCTTTAGATATCAACACAATGCATGCAAATCTCATAACTTAGCAAAGTAATATCAATTAAAATATACCAATTTATGCATTTTTCATTATTTAATTAGTTTCATACTATCATGATGCATGAGTGCAAAGAGAAGAGTGAGATAAAATAATGTCATGACAAGCACTATCTACTTACAACTTGCTCATATGTCATTTAGGCTTACCTATTGTTAAACCATTACTCTAATAATTTTAGAATCATACATAGAAGTTATTTGAAAATTTAATTGTATGGATAAACCAATTATAACATCAAATCGTTAATTAACCTTTTAAGAGTTGTAACTTAAAGCCTATAAATTCTAACCATGTATTTAGGGTTTTACTACCATAAATCCTCCCCTAAATGCTTTAAAAGACAAATTGGAAGTGTTTCTTACTTGATTGGAAACGGATTCTATAAATGGGTCTCTATATGGATTGATGAACACTTGAGTTAAATGAAAAAAAAAACTTGTAAAACTTCAAAGAAACTTGTTAATCTTGGTTAATCCTATGATGTTTAAAGTGGATTTGGTGTTTAAGTGATGATCTAGGATGAAAAAGGTTCAAAATCATAAAAGGGGTGGGTAGGGTTCTCTAAAATTGGCTAAACTGCACAAATGAGCCATATTAAGGGTAAATATAGGTAAGCAACTTCAAAACAACCATTCTGAGAGAAATATCCATTCCTTGAAAGGGTAAAATGACTATCCCAAATGATAGATGCCTTTTTTTTTTTAGTAAAATGATCTTTTTAAGAAGTGAAATGCCCATTCCAACTCACACATTTATTAATCCTTTCATATACATGCTTTTCACAATCTAGGTTAAGAAAAGTTGTCGCCCTAATGATAGCTTTCAAATGGTTATCTCTAGATATAAATTCTTCCTTATTCTTATAAGGATAATTTGATATGTATATAATCCTTTTTGCGGCAAAAATCTCATTGAATGTATATGCATGGATGATATGAACGAGCCCAATAGGCCTATTGGATTCATAGATGGTGTATGAAAAAGTCAAAGCCCAAAGTTAAAATCTGGACTTTCAGTAGATGGATTTAGTGGATCATTGTCAAGCCCAAAATAAAGTTCATTTGGATGTAATTTCAATTCTGGATACTTTTTTATAGGCCCCTGTTGATAATCCCAATATGTTGGTAAAAAGTTCAATTTTTCATGTTAGGACAAGACATTAGACAAAACATGTTAGATAAGGTTGTCTAGTCTTAACGACAAACATTTTTCAAAATATGTTCCAACAATATGAGAACTTATGTCTTAAGACAAATCAAGATCAAAATGTGCACCAATCAAGATTTGACATTTGGCATCCAAGATTTTCAAGATTCTTTAAGATTCTTCCAAGATCTTCAAGATTCTACAAGATGTTTCCAAGATTTTTCAAGGTTTTTAAGATTTTCAAGAACTCTTTAAGACTTTTCCTAGTCGAATTTTGTGTCTTATTCTTCTTAGAATTATCTTTATTAGTCTTTCATTATTTTATGCAACTTTAGAAGATTTTCTATAGATATCACCTTGTGATGGCCAAATACCTCTTTAGCCAATCACAAAACATTCTTTTCTTCCCTATTTCATTAAGAAACCTTTATTTAGTATGTTTTTAGGTGGCCAAACTCCTTATGGTTGAATTTACACTTAGATTTTAGGGTTTTATTCTCTTTTCTTCTTCATTAGCTAGGTTATTTTGTAAGGCTATATATAGCCCTCCATTCGGCCGTGATTAAGAAGTTAATGAATTATTTGTTTGGCTATAAGTTTTTGTGAGATTGATTTCTTTTCTTGTGTTCTTAAAAAGACTTGATGAGATTGTTAAGTGAAAGCTTTTCACAAATTCATTTAATTTAGGTCTTAAATTACTTAGTTAATTTAGGGTTAGGATTAACATAACTTTGAATTTTTATAATTTAGATTACTAGAAATAAGTTTTTTAGGGGTCTAGTTGGGATTTGAAGATCAATTTCATTGCATAATTCTTGAATAAATTTAGGATTTGTGTTAAATATATGGGTAAGGAATCCAAATCAGCCTTATGCATATCATTTGGTATTAAAGCCAGAGCTTCAAAATTAAGTAAGTTAACCTTTAAATTCATTACTTTTGGTGTTCTTTGTGTTCTTACATATATTTGAGTCCTATCTCTTCCATTGGACTCAAATTCGATTAGTTTTATTCCTTCTTGTTCCATTATATTTTCTTTAATTTTCTTCCATCAAATTAGTTTGTCTAATCATACTTAATCATTTTTGTGATAGAATTCAATTCTAGTTTATTTGCATCATGAAAATCATAAAAACTCATAAATTGCGAATTAGCACTCTATCATTGTCAATTCAATTTCATCTTATTCATTGTGTTCCATTATATTTTTCTTTGATTTCCATCATTACATTAGTGTTTTTTATCAGCCAAAAATGGTCTTCCATCATTAGAATCTAATGAAACATATTGCTTTTTAAAATTTCTTTAAAATAAAGAAAAATTGCGATTTGAGCAATTCTAGCACTAATTCAGTTTTACTTATCCAATTGAGTTCCAATCTTTTTTTTTTTTTTACTTTCAATCATTAAATTAGATTAATTCATAATCCTATATCAAATTTCATTAAAAAATTCTGAAAAAAAATTGCATACTTTTGCAAAATTTCCTTAAACTAAGGACTTTGCAAAACAAGCTAGTTTTCCTTGTTCTAGTTAGATTTATTTTATTCTTTCCATTCCAATATGTTTTATTTATGGATTAACACTTCTTGGGTGTTTAATTGTAGAGTAGAACCTTCTCTCTTAAGAAATTTCTTGAAATTTGTAAGTTTACCAAAATTTCCTTAAATTAAGGAAACTTAATTTTTAGCTCATTTCTTCATTGTTTCTCATTCCAATTCATTTATTTTTGTGTCTAATCACTTTTTTGGTGTTTATTAAGTGTCTAGGGCCAAGCTATATCATTCAATTCAAAGGGAAAGTGAAATTACAAATTTATCCCTAATCTTACTTCATTTAGCTTCTACTAGTTTTTCCTTTATTTTTGAGTTATTCTTTATAATTATTCAATTTCAATTTTCTTTAAAGCTTCCAAGGTATAAAAAAAAGAAAGAAAATTTAAAACAATCAAAAAAATAAAGAAAAGGAAAGAAAGAAAGAATGGAAGATAAAAATTGCATAAGAAGTTATTTTGCACCA
Source organism: Omphalea diandra (assembly GCA_949677035.1). NCBI lineage: Eukaryota > Viridiplantae > Streptophyta > Magnoliopsida > Malpighiales > Euphorbiaceae > Omphalea > Omphalea diandra. Next base: position 34,680 of record CATIWR010129883.1, on the reverse strand, counting down.
AAAGGAGTTGATTTGAACTCTTTCATTTGCACTAAGCCTTGGCTTGATTTTCCATCAATTTTGAGTTCAAAACACCAATTTGCAACTTTTTAGTCCTTTTGTTCTTCAAATTTGCGACTAGGTTTTTAGAAATTTATTTTTACAATCAATTGTGTTATTTTCAATTCCTTTATTTTCTAAGTGTTTTAAGAATTAGTTTTTACTTATTGTGTTCAATTTAAGCTTAATTTGACATAAAGTAACCCTAGTCCTTAAAGAACTTTCACAAAAGAAACTTGAGAGGTAAAAGGCAGAAGTGTGTGAGATCATAAGAGAAAAAAAAGCCCTTATTGTGTGAAACACGAGGGGAGTGTCATCTTTTTTAGTGTAAACAAGTGAGAGAGTGATTTTGTGAGGATTTTCTTTTGTTATTTCTAGTCATGGCAAATCCTAGTAATGATGAGCTTGATGTTGTTCATAATGAAGAACTTTTATTTACAAGGAGATCATTAAGTGCTTGAATTAAGGATGTTCAAAAGCATGGTGAAAATATTTTTCATTCTAGATGTAGAGGTGATGATAATCTCTATCTTGTTATTATTGATGATGGTAGTTACACTAATACGGTTAGTACCTATCTTGTTGAAAGGCTTAAATTACTAATTTTTAGACATCCTAATCTTGTAACTTGCTAGTTAAATGATAGTGGAGAAGTAAAAGTTACTAGGCAAGTTAAAATTGCATTTACCCTTAGTAAATATAACGATGAGGTGTTATATGATATAATTCCTATGCAAGCCGATTCTTTTGGGTCGACCATGACAAGTTGACAGACGAGCTAAACATGATGGGTTCTCTAATACTCATGAGTTTGATTTTGGGGGCAAGCATATTCTTTTATATTTTTTATCACCTTAACAAATTTATGAGGATCAAAAATTAATGAGGGAGAGAGAAAACACGTTTGAGAAAGAAAAATAATTAACGCGATAAAAGGAAAGTTGTGTGAAAACCCATGACAGGTGCAAGCAAAGAGCAGAAAAATGAGAGCTTAGAGTGGATGCACATAAAAAAAAGAAAGGTGCATGTAAAAGGAGAGGGTATGGAAAAAAAAAACATTAATGTTAAAAAAGAGTCATGAGAGCTATTCTTCGAACGCCACACCCATGTTTTTGTTCAAAGAGACATATTATGTAACTAATGAACTTTACAATCTTTTGTATAGTGCTTTTATGTCTTTTTTGCTAGGTTATGAATATTGGTTTTCCATGGAGGAGTCTATAAAAGAAGCCAACTTAACTCTTAATTCTTTTGATGATGGTGCTATAATGAAGAGTGAAGTGCAAATTTGTGTAAAAAGGAGATTTGTATTTCTTGTTTAGGCATTTGTACTTGTTTTATTTATTCTAGGCATAATTTTTCTTCTTCTAATTATTACTTTTTGCGTTTCTAAAGTTTCATTTAGTATGTTGTCCTCTTCAAAACATAGTTTTGACAATTATAGTTGTTCTTCTTGTTTAGAACATTTGCTTCCTTCTCTAAATTCTTTTTGCTTTTTTTTCTTTAGATTTAAATTAATTGCAATATGATTCTTCTATTTTAAGATGTGATCTTAATAGGGGTAATCCTGTTGTTTCTTATTTAAACGTTTTTCGTCCTTCTTCTTTTAGTGTAAAATGTTTGATTTCTTTTTCTTCTTATTTTGATGTTTGCAAATCTTTTGTTTATTTTAAATAGGTGTTTTCTTCTTCTAATTCTTGTTTTAACATTTTTTGGTGTTCTTTTTATTCTAAATGTTGTTTTTCTTCTTCTAAACATTGTTTTTCATCTTTTAACCTTTGTTTGTATGTTTCTTCTTCTAGTTTTAAACATTTGCAAAGTTTTGACTTTAGGTTTTATGTTTCAAAGTTTTCTTTTTATGTTTTGTTAGTTTAATTCTAGTAGTAAAATTTTGTTTGGTTCTTTTAAAGATTGTGTTTGCGCTTCTAAATTTTCTTTTCATTATAAATGTTTTAGAACTTCTTTTTGCTTTGATTTTAGTGTTTGTTATAGGCCTATTTTTTATTTTGAATGTTTAGTTTGTAGGAAAAGTTCTTTCATTTTTAGTTTTTGTGTTTGCAATTTCTCCTTTAGATGTTTGTTTCCTTTTAAATTTAGTTTTTGCATTCCTTCTTTAAATTCTAGATGTGATTTTTCTTCTTTTCATATGAGGATTAATGTTTTTAGGTTTTCTTTAAATGATAGATGTTTTGTTTTCTTTTGATTCTAGTTTTTATGTTTCAAAACATTTGTTTTGTTATTCTTTTGGTTTTAAACATTTGGTAGGTATGAAATTTTCTTTTTATTTTAAAAGTTCTTTTGCTTTTTGTGTTCCTCGTTCTTCTTTGGATTCTCAATCTTGTTTAAACCTAGATTTTCTCTATTTAGTGTTGTTGTCTTAAAGAAATTCCTTACTTTAGTGTTCCTCCATACTAGATGGAAAACATATACTAGGGTTTCTTTTAGATGTTTGATTTTGATTCAAATCTTTTTGCTTGATTTTTCCTAGATTTTGCCTATATTAACCCTATTGTAGGTAGTTTCATGCGTGTTGTATTTGATTTGGATGGAAAGACTTACAACTTATGTGTTTAGTTCAATTAGGATTCTTTTTGTTAGTATTTACATTTGGTTTTTGCTTTCTTGTAGTTTGAGATTTGAGGATAAATCTTTCAAAAAAAATGAGAGAATAATGTGAATGAGCCCAATAGATGAAATCTTTGTTTTGTGCTTGACAATGATCCATTATTACTCTAATTGGCTCTCCTCTTATCTAAGTCCATCTAGAAAACCATTTTATCTTTTCTTAGTTTCAATACTTCTTTCTTAGAGATTAGACCTTGTAAAGTGATTGCTTTCTTAAAGGCTCTTTCTCGCTCGACTATGTCAAGCCTAACATTCACCACTTTCTCTACCACACTTGCTAATGTTTTTTCTCTCTTTAGGTGAATCACTAATTATACTTTTTGCATGACATAGCTCAAGATTACTCTATTATGAAGATTATTAAATGAAGTCACCATTGAAGGCTTATGAGAGTCTGAGTTTTCTTCAAACTTCCCCATTAATTTTCAAAATTATTGAAAAGTTAGTAAAAACTATTTAGATGCGATTAATCTTCATGATTAGATTAATTTATGCACAATTAAAGAAAAAAGTCTAACCTATATTAGTGTAATCTCCTTCAAATTTAAAAATCTTTTGTTTTAGAAATAAACAAGAGGAACCTCTAATTAACTTGTCTTATTTAGAAATATAATTATTGAAAATTAATCAAAATTATTTAGATGAGATTGATCTTCATGATTAGACCAATTTGTGCACTATTGAAAAAAAAAAATCTAACCTATATTAGTGTAATCTCCTTCAAATTTAAAAATCTTTGTTTTACAAGAGGAATCTCTAATTAACTTGTTCTAATGAAATGATTAAAAAATTCTCTAAAAACAATATCAATCTTATTTCTTCTCATTTATTTCTCATTCTTCTATCACCTAAATAGTCTTTTTAGAGTATATTTTCTTTTTAGAGTATCTTTATTTGTGCACTTCCCTTCAAATAAATAATATCTAACTTGTTATATACACTTTTAAGATTAAAAGTCAGTCCTCAAAATATATATTTATAAACACATAAATGGATCAAATTGAAAAATATTTTTTAATTTTATGTTCAAAAATACTAAAAATTTTTAGGCTGTTTTAAAAACTTTTAACTAAAGAGTATTAAAAAAACTTTTTATAATTTTTTTTATGTTGCGATACACTGTGATCGCCGCATTATGTGGAAAGAGCAAAGACAATTAGACGACACTAATAGTGATCTATCAATTTAATTAACCCGAAAAAAAAAAACTAAAATTCCTTTCTTCTTATTCTCTGCGGCTTGACTTCCCTTGTCTGAATAATCTGAATTAGTGCGTCATTTGGTATGGCTCTGTTTATGAGAAATTCAAGAAACATTATTAACCATCTCAAATCTCGGATGGTTCTTTTGGGTGTTGTAAACTGCAATGCTTCTGTTTCGTCCTCGAACCAAAACGACAAAACTCCATATACGGCTCAAGATTTCAAGAACCAACCATATCCCAATTTCTTTGGCAATGCTTCTCTCCGCTTTGTGTCCACCAAAGCCCACAGAGGACCGGTGGGTTCGCAGTATCGCAGCGTTGATAACAATCAGGTACAAACTGCAGTATTCTATCTCTAGGGTTTCTGTAAAGGGAATGTACGTTTTTTAGTATAAACTCTAATGTTGATACTAATTTGTATTGTTGAAACATGTGAGGTATGACAAATAAAATGACAATTTCTTTCGAAATGGCGGAATAGCCTCAAATTATTTAACAGGAAGTGTGTCAGGCTAGTTTTTAGTGTATCATTGGTGTTAAAGATCACACATTCTTAGATAAAACAAAGCACAATCAATGTTCAATATGTGCTTGATGGGCTTCTCAATAGGGCAATTAACTTGTGGGAAGCAAATATAAACAGTTGTGGTTGCTATATAGAACTCTTCCAATGCTATCATAGTATTGTTTTGTAATTTTAGAAATGTGTTCTTGACAGCAGTATTTATTTTACTTCACATTTCCTGTTGCGTAGTGTGCAGTATCCTACTATACTTTCGTTTATAACAGTGTATATGCCTAGTTCTAACATATTTCTTCAGCAATTTACTGACACACTGCCTGCCATTGCTTTGGATTCTCATTCATAACTGAAAAGGGGCATAAAGGTCTTGCAACTACTGGCTACCTGGAGTTTAATATGCTTCAAAATCTATCATAATCAGTGTGGTTCATAAAGATGCTTGCATTGATTTCTCTGCGGTAGAGGACCATAACATTGCATTTTGGTGCCATACGATGGAATTGTATATTCAAGAATTTTTGTATGTTATCCTATATGGATCACTAAGAAATGGATTGACATTAGACTTTATAGATTAAATCAGAAAATTGAGTTACTTGAAGTTGCTTTGAAATTGACTTTTAGAATGTTCATGATTTCTAGATATGTGAATGTGTTTATGTCTTTGTAGTCATCTAAGCTTCCTTTCTATAGCAGGTTTTGGATTTCCCAGGAGGAAAGGTTTCATTCACTCCTGAAATGAGGTTCTTACCCGAATCTCCTGAGGAGCGGATTCCCTGCTTCCATGTCCTCGATGACAATGGTCAGCTGATAGAGGATAGCAACTTTTTGGGGTTTATATGTTATATTTCCATTACCCTTCTTCCATCATCTGTTAAAATAGTTAGTCATATTTTTATACCCTTTCCCAATATTAAGTCTGGCATAACATATTCTTACTGGCTGTTGTTTAAGTAGGTCAGCAGGGAAATTGCTACAAAGTTGTATATTGATATGGTGACACTTCAAACTATGGATACTATCTTCTATGAAGCACAGAGACAAGGAAGAATTTCTTTCTATGTGACGACAATTGGAGAAGAGGCTATCAATATTGCATCAGCAGCAGCTCTCGCACTTGATGATCTTGTTGTCCCTCAGGTTACAACTCACAAGCACATACATAGACATGTGTATTTCGCCTAAGCACCTCCCTCCCTCTCTCTCTCTCTCTCTCTCTCTCTCTCCCACACACATGCCCACATCCATGCCTGTGCTTGCTTGTGTAGAGGTTGCTTCATATTTGTAGTTCTTTGTAAATCCAAATTTAATCAGATAGGTCCTTTTGAATCTGTTCCCGAAACTTAGAGTTTTCAATTTCACCTTTCACTGTTAGCTTTTTCTTTCTATGGTGTTTAAGATATACTTTATTCTTTTTAATATCTGAAGCCTGTAATGATGAGAAGGCTTAAATGATGGAAAACATGATTTCATATATTTATTGGCTGAAGCACTTGCAATCAGTTATCTGATTTTTCAGGTTATCAACCCATTCATATACATGTGTGCTTGCACATCATACTCTCAAGCATTGGTTGTTTGTCAGATACACACATTATCACACCACATGTATGCGTACTAGATTTCTTTATATTTTTGTTTCCTAAATAAAAACAGCTGCAGATGTTTGGATTAGTTTCATACACGCATCTGGATGTTCAACTTTTAGTTCCAGCAATTATTTTATGATCAAGCTTGAAATTATCTTTAAAATATAATTATTATATGCAGTATAGGGAGCCTGGAGTTCTATTATGGCGTGGGTTCTCTCTTCAAGAATTTGCAAACAAATGTTTTAGTAACAGAGGTGATAATTGCAAAGGCCGGCAGATGCCTGCCCATTATGGATCAAAAAAGCACAATTATTTTACTGTAGCATCAACAATTGCGTAAGATAATACACCTTTCATATTGTTGTTAGAACTTTTTCTTAGCTCGTCAAGGTGACAAATTTCTTTGACATTACTTCCCAGTTCACAGCTTCCCCATGCAGTTGGGGCTGCATATTCTTTAAAGATGGATGGCAAAGATGCTTGTGTTGTTACTTATTTTGGTGATGGTGGCTCAAGTGAGGTATATGCATACTATTTCCTTTAAATTGTCAGTATTATTTTGTTTGAAACCATTTTGTGCAATTGGCTTTAAATTGTTAACTGCCTAGATATACTTTATTATTTAATTATTCGTGTTAGTGACTCCTTTATTTTGAAAACTACTCTCTCATAGTGCAGGGACAATGAGATGATTTTAATTCCGCTTGCAACTAATTAAACCATTTGGAGAATGTTTGGCACTGCTATTGCAAATCTAAGGTTTCTGCTAAAGTTTTAAATATGAGCTTTTCCCAAAATCAACTTGTCTCACAGAACTCATATTAGAAATTCTGTAACTATCAATAGTTCCTTCTAAATTTTTCTTAAAGATTGGCCGTTAACAATAGCTAAACCTTGCTTTTTGTTGCTTATTTACTAATAGCTAAATATTGTTAGGGAGATTTTCATGCTGCTTTAAATTTTGCGGCAGTCATGGAGGCACCAGTTATCTTTATCTGTCGAAACAATGGATGGGCTATTAGTACCCCTATTTCAGATCAGTTTCGAAGTATTCTTCCCTCTTCTGCATCTGTAGATTTTGGAAACCTCATTATATAAAGCCTTTCTTCATTTAAAAGCATTTTTTTCTCTTATTCTATTCATTGGCAGGTGATGGTGTTGTTGTTAGAGGCCAGGCTTATGGAGTCCGAAGTATTCGTGTAGATGGTAATGATGCTCTTGCCTTGTATAGTGCAGTTCATGCTGCTCGTAAAATGGCAATCAATGAAAACAGACCAATCTTAGTTGAGGTAACAAGGGAATCTATAAAGTTTTTTTTTTTTCTTAAAAGGAAAAAAAATACAGAATTTGGTTTGTTTGCTCCTTTTATGCTTTTTTTGGGGTTAATTTGAATTTGGTCTGCTTGTCATGTTGATTTTGCTCTTTGGTTTGTTCCATTGACAGGCTTTAACATATCGAGTGGGACATCACTCCACATCAGATGATTCCACAAAGTACCATTCAGTTGATGAGATTGAACAGTGGAGATTGGCACGAGATCCTGTTGGTAGATTCCAAAAATGGATAGAAAGCAATGGTTGGTGGAATAGTGAGGTTGAATCAGAGCTTAGAAGCAGTGTGAGGACACAGGTAAAACTGGTGCAACAAACTAAAAATGCTTTAATACAAAAATATTCTGAAATGCTATAATAAGCATTTAAACCTTTATGTCAAGTTGACATGTTTCTCCATGTTAATGGCTGTCAGCAACTTTGCTTCAAGTGCTTTCTTGGTGAAGAAAATTGCTGCTTAATCTTAAGTTGGGAATCAGAAAAGGGTAGTACTAGAATTCTAGAAGGACCTGAAACATTCCATTTCTTACCTGAAACTAAATTAAAATAAAATAAAATAGAATTGATAATATGTTTTTTGTAGATGCATCAAAATTAATATATTATCCTGTTTATATATACCATAATAAGGATTAATTATGAACTTGAAGCAGGGTTTGTTATTAAATTCTTAATTCATGAAATAACTAAAGAGATTTATTTGGCTTGGTGGGCCTAAACTAGGATCCATTACTGGAGAGATCTCGACCTTTTTTAATTAAATGCAACTTGTGTCTTTTTAAGACCTTGGGTTTTCACATTTTCTTCTAGTCACAAAACTAACTTATTTGAGATCTTGCCACATGATGCAAATAAATTATCACTGCCAATAATAAATATCTAACCTTCACACAACATGACTTTTGGCTCATTTTTTAATGATTCTCGTTCTTCAAACTTTCTTTCACTAAAACCTTTGTTCAAGATTTTCCCACTCACTACTAGCAATCGTTGACAACTCACATTGACCCTATTATGCGTTCACTTTTCACATACTTGATCCCCATCCACCAATTGGTATTGAGGGAGACTGAACCTGTCAAAGTTTTCTCTCACATTGGCATAGCTGAGTAGCATTACTGTTGGAAAGTGATATTTAGTTGAAATTTGTTAAGATATTTTTATGGTTTAGTTAGAAAGGAGCTGAACTCTCGTGTTTAAGGAAACAAGTTATGGGTCTAAAACAATGGTGAACCATACTTGTTAGCTAGTCAAAGTATGATTTGTGTTATGGGTTTGGCTCTATATAAAAGAGCATGAAATGTAAGGGTTATTGTACATGAAAAAGCAAACGAAAATGAAGATAAAGAAAAGAAAAAAAAGTGTTTTCATGTTCTGATGTGTTGTGCTTTAAAGCTTTACTTTTCTGTTTATATATGTGCCATGTAATGTTTCTTAAATGTTCGCTTCGTAAACCCAACAAATGGTATCAGAGCTCCAATGATCTTTGAGGGGCTTGTTTTGTTTCAAAAGAAAAAAAATCTTTGTTTTTTTTTTAAATCCTTTCGTCCAAATGAAGCTGCTCCAACAAAGAAAATAAAGAGAAAGTTGTTTTGAAGCTTCAGTAGGTGCAAAACAAAAAATGGTTCTGTTTTTTAAATATTTGATGGTTTGATTTTTCTTTTCAAAATGAAAAAGAAAAGAAAATGCTTGCTTGTGGGTTGTACTCTGTTTTTTGAAGAAAAACGGATGAAAGATTTCATGATTGTTTATGATACTCTGTTTTTTGAAACAATAACAGAAGAAAAGTTTCCATGTTGGCTGTGTTTTCAAATGAAAAACAATGGAAAGTCCAAAAGCAAGTCTTACAACTGCTTAAATGGAGGGACCAACATGTCCTTAAATTGAAAACTTCAAGGGACCAATAAGTCCTTAAACTGAATGTGTTTGAAGAGGACCAACATGTCCATAAACTGAAAACTTGAAGGGGACCAACATGTCCTTAAACTGTTGTATGGCTTCTGTAAGAGGAGAAGACCTGCAAGTCTTTAAACTGGAGAACATGGAAGAAAACTGTCATGTCTGTAAACTGAAAACCACGAAATTGAAAGGACCTTCATGTCCTTAAAATTGAAGAAGAAAGGATTTGCAACCAAAATGTCAAAGAGGAGCTATCCTTGATGAGTTCTTGAAGTTAAAAGCAACTAAAGTGTTAAGGAGGAGCAAGCAGAAGCTTCATTAAGGATTCATAGAAAAGCAGCCGAAAAAAAAAAAATTGAGGAGCTGCCATAATTAATGTGTTCTTGATGATAAAATCTCAAATCTCTAACAAAATCTCAAGGAGTGTTGGAAAGTGAGATTTAGTGGACATTTGTTAAGATATTTTTATGGTTTAGTTAGAAAGGAGTTGAACTCCTGTGTTTTAAGGAAACAAGTTATGTGTCTAAAGCAATAGTGAACCATACTTGTTAGGTAGTCAAAGTATGACTTGTGTTATGAGTTTGGCTGTATATAAAGAGCATGAAATGTAAAGGTTATTGTACATGAAAAAGCAAACGAAAATGAAGAAGAAAAGAAAAAAAGTGTTTTCATGTTCTGGTGTGTTGTGCTTTAAAGCTTTACTTTTCTGTTTATATATTTGCCATGTTATGTTTCTTAAATGTTCATCTTCTTCTTTTTCATAAACCCAACAATTACATGCTCTTTCTCTCACATTTACATCTCTCTCACTCACCCTTCCCTCATTAGTATTATTTGTGCACAAACATTCTCTCTGAATTTCCCTTGATAGTGCTAAAAGGATCTCCCCATCTACGGTAATCACTATACTTCCAATATCATTCATTAAAAGGAAAATTTAATTTTCATTTATGTTGCAAAGTCTTAGTTCAATTATTTGGATGCATTTGTGTGTATGTTTGTTTGTGGTGTGTGTGTGTGTGGGTGTGGGTGTGTGTGTGTGTGGGTGTGGGTGTGTGTGTGTGTGTCTGCATACATGACTGCTCTAATCCTCATGCTATTTTATTTTGTTACATTCTAAATATATTGTGTAATGCAACACATGATGTAATGTTTTATATACATTTGTAGGGGTTGAGATAAAACATTGGTTATCCTTGTGCTGGAAGTTATGCTGCATCTTAAAAAGATTCCTATGTTTTTGTAGTTTGAGATGCAAGCTTGTCATTTAATATTCTAACTGATTACATTCTATGACAGCTATTAAATGCAATACAAGTGGCAGAGAAGGTTGAGAAACCTCCAGTTGTAGATATTTTTGCAGATGTGTACGATGTTCTGCCATCCAACCTCTCTGAGCAAGAGAAATGGCTAAGAGAGTCCATCATGAGACACCCACAGGATTACCCATCAGATGTTCCTTTGTAAACTTGTTTTATGATAAACAGTGGAATATGCTTGCTTTGGTGAGAATTTGAATTAATTGTTGCAATTTTAGTTGGAAGCACATCTATGCAGTAAGATAAAACACTAGAATATCTGAAGCAAGGAATGCTTATATAATAATTCAAGTGAGAAATGTTCCAAGAGTAACTTTGAGGTATAGTAAACTAGAAGTATGTATCACAATGTATGAGAGTACATATCAAGAGGTATCAATAGGAAAAATATGTATATTGCAGTGGTGTATATATCGATCAATAGAAGATTATATGAAATAATGAGAGAATAAATAATATATTAAAAGAGAATGAGACCTAAAAGAATTCCACATGAAATGTGTGAAAGGATATTTATAATAGTAAAGAGAAAAGATAATTTGGTAAGGTGTATAATAATTACTTTAGCCAAATGTCAAATAAGGAAGTGACATGTTCAAAAGGATACGTGGTTGATAGTTAGACTCACTATAAAAAGTTAAAGAGAGGAACTTTTTAATGAGCACTGGTCTGGGCCTATCAAGTCAAAACTCCCCAAATCATCTTATAATATGAGATAAATCATAATGCTACTAATCTTAGAATTAATTTAGAGAAATATGAGTGATTGAGAGAAAATTTATCTCTCATATATTTGTAAAAATATATCTCTAGGCCTCTTGATAAGTTAGACTGAAGAGATTGCATAACTATACGTAAATGAATTGATAAAGGTTATGAATATTATTTTACATTAGTCTACTTGGAGATCGAAAAAGAATTGAATTGTATAAAGATGATATAATTCATATTTTATGTTCAATTGAGATATAATGTGATAACAAAATTATAATCTTATTTGTAAAATAGGTTAGGTTGATTATTGACCTTCACACAATTTGAGTAGTCATTATGTCTTGCTAAATGCGACTTATGACTTATAGGTCAGAAATAGGTTTTGTTCCAATACCAACATTATGTGAACCTATAAGGTGCATATGTAGAATAGACCCAAAGTGAAATAGAGTTTTACTACTTTATCTATTTATAATTAAGATAGTTAGAGATATTATTTAAATTATTTAGATATCTATTTCATTTTAAAAGTAAATGAAATATGATATTATCTTATCTATATCTTTTAAGATACAGAGTTGGTATAAAATATTTTAACGGTTAACATATATATATATGTATGTTTAGTGTTTTCTAATAGAGAATGTGAACATTCACGTGCCTTTTTAGAGAACATTTTAGAGAGAGAAAGAAAAACCCTTGCGCTAGCACACTAATCGTTTTGGTGGTAGCCTATTCATGTGGATCCCTGCAGAGGACGTTCATCATTCTGTTAGTGTCTAAATCTAAAAATCTACACTCAAAGCTCGAGATTGGGTGTTATCAGTTTAAACCCCCTTTCTACCTTCCAATGATCTTATGATCTTTACTTGAATTGGTTGGTTTTCATATCTTCTCTTTATCAATTTAGATCACATGGATTCTTTGTGGGTTTTGTATATAAAATTTTTTATTTTTTCATTATAATTGTTCTATAAAACCTAACACCATTAGCAAGTCAAGAGAATATAAGTTGATTATATGTTTGAGCATGATAAGTGCCAAAGTGTTGGGAAATAATTATAGTGTGATCTTTTTGCTACAGACTTGTTGAAGAATCATAGATTACTATGTGGGATCATGGTTGTGAGTGCCTCGATTTCACTGCTATGCTTGAACGAGTAAAATCTTGATTGCAAGTCCTAACCTTTTATCAATCATTAGGAAGTCAAGGGGACAAGGGTCATACATTGGTACAACCCTATTTTATGGTACATGTTGGGATCCGAAGGATCTTTGGAGGGTTTCATGATGGGTAGAAACCCTTAATGGAAATTAAAAGTCGGGATTAAATCAAGGTGATACTTTGGTATTAACCATAAGTTAGAATGGAATCGCCACTTGACTTTGGTCGGGATAAAATTCTAGGCAAGAGGGACTTTGAGCCTAATAGGTCAATCTAGAAGGTCTAATTTGTCTTCACCCTATTACAAATTAGATTTTGTAATTGGGTAAAGTCTGGGGAAAAGGTTAGGCACCCCCAAACTACCCAGACTTTGGGATTCAACCCTTGAGTATCTTTAGTTTATAATTGCAATTTTAGCCATATTGTTTAATTTGTTCATATTATGAAGCCCTAACACATTCATCTAGCGTGTTTTCATCTAGCATGTTTCAACCATTCTCATTATTCACACATTGCAAGCATTCAAAATGGGGTAAAGGGTATATATGCAATCATAATGTAGATTAACATGCTATGAACTAAATGTATCATAAAATATGCATCAAATGGTCGTTCTAACCTACAAAATAAAACTCATATTATTCCTCAAACCATAGGCAAAAGAGAGTCAAAACATTCCTTAAAACCCCCAAGAAATAAGCGACTCAAATCAAGACTGGCCACTATATCTTAAGGAATAGGGAATCTACTTATTATGTCCATAATGTCCAATGCATGTTTTCATCCTAAAGGTCCAATTAGGGAGCCCAAATTACTATCCATATTTATTATTAGACACATTAAACCAAATTTAAAGCATAAGGAATACGAGAGTAAGGGAATAACATAAACATTGTTAGACTAGGTTGGTTAAACCTAAGTCTTGGACCTCTTTTGATCTTGACAATAGAGATTAATCAATTCTAATATCCTTATTAAGTATTGTTTTGCAGATTTTAAGTTGGATTTTCCATTGGAAGTTGGATGGATTTCAAAATCTCTAATAATGCAAAGATCATCCAAATTCGCAGTAAGTGTATTGTAAAACGCGACCGCGAATTAGTCACAAGCAAGGATGAAACTAGGCTAGAGGAATTCACGAACAACTTCGCTGAGTAAAGCCTTAGTCACAAAAGAATTCGCAGTATGTGTCATGCCTAAATCGCGACCGCAACTTTCATAATGACAAAGGAGGAAACCAAAGCCACAACCACAACTTGCCAAGTGTTCCAAGTGTCTGTTGAAGATAAAAAATCACAAGGGCAAAAGTTTGTTCTTGACCGCAACTCAAGCAGTTGAAATTTTCTCTTCAAACAGAGGAATTCACAGTCTTAGTCGCTCCCAAGGCATTGGTATCTCGCGGTCTCGAATTTTAAAAGTGGTTAGAACACGACTATATTTTCTTAGATGACCAATGAAAAGCTAACACATGGATTAGCCGTTAGACACAAACAATGTTTTCCGTTGAAATTTTTGGCTCTACTATGGAAATTGAAAATTTGCAACCGCGACTTCAGTTTGACAAATATTTAATGTTGAATTTGCCTAACACATCTTGGAGATTTATTGATAGTTTTAGTCCAACATCTCTGTGGTGGATATGAGCTATAAATAATCCACCAAACAGATGTAAATGTTAGAGAATTCATTAATTTGTAACCATACTCTTGCTAGTTTGCTATTCATTCTTTCAATTCTCATTTATGCTTTAGTAATTGTTTTGTATGAGCAATAAACACTATTTATTGTAAAAGGTTTTAGTGTGAGCCTTAAAAACACTTGTAAGAGGTTTTAGTGTAAGCCTTGAAAACACTTGTAAGAGATTTTTGTGTAAGCCTAGAAAACACAAGTTGTAAAAGTTTGATGTGAGCTTGGAAACACACTTTTGAGTTGAGTGAAATACCCAATTATAGAGAATTAGGGAGTAGATGTAGGGTTGGTGAACACCTAAACCACTATAAACTCTTATGTCTATTATTCTCTTCTTCTACTCAACATCTTAGACACCTTATCCCTCATTTTATTTTTTTAATTGAACACCAATTCAACCTCCCCTCTTCTTGGTGTCCTAGGCCAATAAGTGGTCTTAGAGCCAAGACTCATAAACAAACCTTAATGGGATGAGCAAAGATCATGGCACAGGAGGGAATCCATTCACACCTCAAGCCTTACTTTGATGGATCCGACTATACTCATTGGAAGTATAGGATGGAGATTTATCTTAATACAGATGTAGTTGGATCTTTGGGATGTTATAGTCAAAGAATGGAAGCCACCCACCAAAGTAGTGGAAGAAAATGAAGAACTCATTACAAAAGAAGAATAGGTTGAAGCCCATAGAAGGTCAAATGGCAAGAACAAGAGAGCCATGAGAATTCTTCTAAGCTCTCTCTCAAGGGAAAAATTGCAAAAGTACAACACTGCCAAATAACTCATGCCATATGGAAGACCTTAGAAAACTATCATGAGGGCACAACACTTATGAAATCAAGTAGGTTAGAAATGTATGTGATAGAATGAGAGCTCTTCATGATGAAAGACCATGAAAGCATCACCAAAATGACAAATAGACTCCTATTTATTGTCACAAAGATGAAGAAATTTGGAAGGACTCTCACCAACTATAAGGTAAATACTAAAATCCTTAAAACTCTTTCTTTAGATAAATTTGGTACAAGTGTATGCAACATTCAAGAGTCCAATCCAGAGATTGGAAAGGTTCCTACGAATGTTTTAATAAGCAAACTCTTAACTCATGAGTTAGCCTTAAAAAAAAAATGAGGAAATGAAGAAATTAAGGGGCCAAGGAGAAAAATCTAAAAAACTTAAAAGAAAAACCTTGGCACTCAAATCTTTAACCAAAGAGAAGAAAGTGGAAACTACCTTAAGTGAAGAAGAGCATAAAGAAGAAGAACTAGCAATGCTCTTTAGAAGGACTAAAGAGCTCACTAAAAGAAGAAAGGAAAGAAGAAACTCCAACAGAGCTACTCCTAATCCTAAAGAGAGATCAACCGAAGTCACTTATTGTGAATGTGGTAAGCAAGGCCACATCAAATATGATTGTCCCAAGCTAAAGAAGAAGAAGAAAGGGGACAAAGAGAAGAGGAAAAGCTTCAAAGCCACTTGGGATGATAACTCAAGTGAGGATGATGAGGATGAAGAGATTGCCATGTTTCATGGCTTAAGAAGACTCTCCTAATGAGGTAAGTACTTCATCTCATTCTTATTCAGATTATGATAACTTAGATGATGTAGATGAAGAGCTTCTAGAAGCTTTTACTGTGAGATGTGACAAGTATAAGTCACAAATCAAATCTTATAAGAAAAAATGTTCAAAATTAGAGGATGATTTCAAATCCTCAATAATCTTATGAGTGAATTGAGGGCTTCAAATGAAGAACTCAAAAAATCTATGGAAAATCTTTCCAAATCATCTTCATCATTAGCTTCATTAAGAAAAGAGAATGATTCTTTAAAGGGAGAAGTCATTGAGCTTAGAAACTCTATCTCAAAATTTCATAAAGGTAAAAAAGCTTTAGATACACTCATAGTATCACAAAGGCCTCCCTTAATAAGGCATGGTCTAGGATTTAATGAAGCCTCAACTGCCACATTTACACTCACTACATTTATTAGAGCAACAACACTTCAAACTTCAAGTATTAAGGTCATTAAGAAGAAAGGTGCTCCTAGCACTATGCCACCTATGCCTAATGACAAAGGTAAGGCCCTCTAAGCCAAGCAAATCATGCTTATATGTACAACAAGAAGCATGCTCAAACACATAAACATAAAAAATTATCGTCTACTTCTCATCACTCATGCACTTGATTTTGGTGGCATAAAGATATGCGCCATTCTTGAAGAGTTTGGTTCCATTCTAGTCGACCATATCACTAGTTTTGATCAAATTGCATTACCACGCCTAGATTATCTACATGCCCGAAAGATGATGGAGTTGTTTGACTTGTCTTATGATGATGTGCCCTTATACACCTTGAGGGAGGAGAAGATATTATTGTCTCCTTTGTTATCCTTATACCTTAGGAGGAAGGATGTTAGTGCTATCTAAGCACACATTCTGACAACCGTCTTAATGGGTGAGTATCAGCTTCATAGAGACAATGATGAGATTGACCTTCATTGAGAAGATTAAGCTAGGTAAGACTCAATTCACTATGAGCCTTAGTGAGACTAGCGTATGTCTGGATAGGATAGCCCTAGGTGTCAACGAGTCTTTCTTGAAGAGTCCACTGCTACTTCAGGTATGTGTCCCTTGCAACCTTTTATTATTTTTCTTCTTTTATTTTTATTTTTCATCCCAACTTTTGCTGGGATTGCCTTTATGAGTTTTCAATCTAGCAGGCCGTTCATTTTTGCTTAGGTTGCCCTTTCATGTTTTCAACTTAATGAACCTTTTTTCTTTTTTTTTTTCATCTATTATTTTTTTTTTATTTCTTTTCTTATTTTTCTTTTTCTTTTTATTTTTTCCATATTTGGTTGCAAGAGAGGCTAGGCTTGATGGAGGCTCTCATTGTGGATACTAGGCAGTACTTCTCATAACATCGTTCAAATCGCTGCTTGTCGAGACCTACATCTTTTAAGGCTGAATGGATTGAATGGTTATTCCATATATATGATTTTGGTATCTGTCTATGGTGGAAGCTAACTGAAGTTACTCTAAAGACTTGCAAAGTGTGCATGATTATTCCAACTTCACCTTTTACGATTTTGCTGGAGTTCATCGATAGTTTAAGGCTACACAAGATATGGAAGGTTTACTTTCCTTCCTTTATAGTGGGACTTCTCTCTCATTATTTCCTAAATAAGGTGAAGGTCATATAGGCTTATAATTACTTCTATTAATTTTTCATTGCCAAGACTTTCATTTTAGATGTCGACTTTGAGGCTTGGTTGTGGGATAGTTAGAGACATAAGACCTTTTAGATCTCAAAAACATTTAAAACAATAATTTTCCATGAATAAAAACTTTTTGTATTTCATTTAGCTTAAAGAAATATTTGACAAAGGTTGCTTTTCGCTATAAAAATGCATTTTCTTTTAGTATTATAAGGGTTACAGATCATCACATTTTGCATATTACATATTAATTTCATTCATTGGTTACTACCTTTAATAGTGGCACACTAAAGCATCCTATTATCTTGGTTAATGTCTTTAGTGTGTTGGCTCTTTACTCTTCATCTTTTATCCTTGATGGTCGCCCTACTGTTGCTCATTATTCATGATTATATTTCCTTATTGACTTCCCTTATCTTTCCCTAGTGGTCATTTGCACTCTCGCTTTTTTATTTTATTTTTGATTTTTTATGTTATAACTTTTTCCAAAGGTGCCTTTTGCATTTTCAACTCAGTGGGCTTATTTATTTTTCACTTTTTTTTGTGCCTTAACTTTTGCCTAAGCCACCTTTTGAGTTTTCAAATTAGCGGGGTTTTCCACTCCTCTCACATGAAGTATTTCTTCAATTGATCCAAGTTAACTGGCTCGAGAGAACTCAATTCTATCTATGTATGGCAATTTTATACCATCTCCTAAGTATATCACATAGGGTCCTTTCCAGTTTTGCTTAAATTTTCCTCTAGGATCTTGATCTTGTGGCTACATTGCCTTCAACACTAAGTTGCCTAACCCCCTTATTGTCTTATCTTAACTTTCGTATGCCATCCTCTTCTAATAGAGTTGTATATGGTAAAGGTCTTTTAATCTCTTCTCTTCCAATAGGGCCAATTGGTCATATCTGCTTCTAACGTATTAATACTTAAAGACTTTCATCTCAATCAGCACCTGAAGGGATTTCATTTATACTTTCACTAGCAACACTGCTTCTATCCCATGTACCAAAGAATAAGGTGTCATCCTTATTGATGTTTTAGTAGTGGTACAATATCCCAATAACACGAAGGGTATCTTGTCAAACCAATCCTCATAGGTTTCTAATATTTTAGCTAAGATATTCATCATGTTTTTATTAGTAGCCTCAACTGCACCATTTGCTTATAACCAATAAGATAAGAACTTATGATGCCCATTTATACTTTTCAAAAACTGTCAAGACCTCAATTTGAAAGTATACATTGTTACCTATCATAATATGGTGTGGCATGCCATAGCGATAAATGAATCTATCATAATATTGTGTGGCATGCCATCGTGATAAATAAGGTTCTTTTCTATAAATCTAGTAATTTGCTTTACCCCCAGCTTCCCAAAGGGCTTAGCTTCTACCCATTTTGAGAAATAATCAATCACTACTATGATGTACTTGTGTCTCCTCATCAATGCTGGTTTTACATTCCTATGTGGCAAACAACTAAGGTGAAGTTAAGTTTTGTAGTTCTACTAGTGGCAAATGGTTAAGGCCCTGTGAACCTGACATTTGTGTATCTCCTTATAATTCTGATACAATTGTGCTCCATTGTAGTTTAATGGTACCCCATTCTCAATATTTTTCTTCCCAAAGATAACCCATTCAGATAGGGATCATAGAGTCTCGCATGTACCTTTTCCATCATTTTGCAAGCTTTTTCTTCTTTTAGGCACCTCAAATGCACTTCATCGACCATATACTTATATACCATACCATTATAGACTATGAAATGTGATTTCAACATTCGAATAATATCACTGTCTTTCTTCTTTACCTCTTTAGGGTATATGCCATTCTCTATGTACATTTGCCCATCATAGTACCATGGTCGATTTTTCTCCAACACCTGTATCACCCTTTCACTAGCATAACATGGTATTCTAGACTTGAGCATGAGTAAAGGTTTCATTAGCATTCTTTAAGGACTATCTCAAGTAGCAACTAAAGTTGCCAAGACATCTGCCATCATATTCTCTTCCTATGAGAGATGATGAAATATAACCCTAAAAAGTTTTTGCTCAACATCTTTAGGTATTCCAAGTACGACCTTAACAACTCTTTCTTAAATTTTCATTTGTTAGTCACATGAGAAACTACTAATAGAGAGTCTCGAAGTACCTTTACTGTCCTTACCATCATCTGAATGAGTGATTCTAATCGAAAATCACACATTTCATATTCTACCATGTTATTGGTCACCCCAAAGTCTAATTTCTTAGGCATTGTAATAATTCCTTAGCCATTGGTAACACTTCTCCTTCAGTGAAATTAGGATCATACCTACCTCGACCCTTTTATTGTTCATTGCTCCATCAAAGTACATTCACCATCATTGAGGTTTATTGCTCTTAAGCCTTCATTAGGGAATTAGGGAAATTCTTGCTCCTTTCTACAAGTGGTGTTGTGCCAAATATTCTGAACTACCTAATCCTTAATTACCTTCTTTACCACATATTTGATATCAAACTCGATAAGAAGCATAAGCCATTTTGCTAGCTTTTCAATTAAGGATGGCACTTCATATAATACTTAACTGGATCTAGTTTTGAGATTACCTCTCTTGAGTATGACTAGAAATAGTGTCTTAATTTCCCGATAGGTTGGACCATTGCCAGACACATGTTCTCAATATGATTGTACTTTTCTTCATAAGGGAGTAATTTCTTATTAAGGTAGTATACCACATGCTCATTCCCTTCATCATCGTTTTAAGCCAACACTACCCCCACAAACATCTCTTCCACTGTCAGGTACAAAATTAAAGGCTTCTTAGCATCGGTGGTCTCAACACCAGTGGATTGGACAAATACTCTTTTATCCGTTTGAAGTCTTTCTAGCATAGCTTGTTCTATACCACCAATAGGTCCTTTTTCAATAACTTGAAAATTGGTTTACAAATTGAAGTGAGCTTGGCTATGAATCTACTAATGTATTGTAGTTGTCTTGAAAGCCTCAAATCTCCTTCTTTGTCTTCGACGTGGGCATGTCCTGGGTAACCTTTACCTTATCCACATCTACTTTTATCCATTTCTCACTCCCTATATGACTCAATAACTTGCCCAAGGAAACCCCAAATACACATTTCTTTGGATTGAGCATGAGGTTATATTGATCTACCCTTTATAAGAACTTCTCTAGAGCCTCAAAATTCCCTTCTTATGTCTCCTATTACACCATCATGTCATTAATGTACTGTTAGTAACGTGCCTTAGGCCATTTAATTATAATGGATATTTTTTTAATACTAATGCCACAATTATGTTTTTATTAAATATCTCATTTATATTTTGTTCATAACTAAATGATAAATTTCATTAATAGCTAATTTTCCCTAAAGGTCATCAAGTATGTGCTTTTGTGTAAAAATTCTACTCTAAATTGTCCCTAATTGATCATTACTATTATTATAATAATGGATGAACTAGTATGTGTTTTAATTGATGACTATATTTTATTAGTCATAAATATGGGATACTAAGTTGAACACAGACACATATTTTAAAAATATTTTATTAGATTGACTATGAGAATACTGTGAAAAATTGCCATAAATAATTCTCATATAATAGTGTTAACTTAATCTTTTGACTTGAAAATCACCATGGGTTCCAATATAATGAACTTTATGTTTTAATACAGTCCAACATTATGTTTAATAAGATGATTATACAAACTCATATTGGGCTTGGAATAAATTTTATAGAGGAATATGAGTGATTGGTAAAGAATTTTCCCTCATGCATTTATGAGAAATATATATTTGGGACCGTCATGAGTTAGACTGAAGAAAATGCATGTCCAAACGAAGATGAATTGATAAAGGTTGTCAATGCCATTTTACATCAGTATACTTGGAGTTTGAAAAATAGTTTAATTGAACTATATAAGGATGACATGATCCATGCCTTATATTCAATTAAGATATAATGTGACAAAAATATTATAATACTATTTGTAAAATATGATAGGTCAGATTAATAACTTTCACATAACTTGATTAGTCATAATATCTTATTAGAGGCCACTTATGATTTATGGATAAAAAATAGTCTTAGGCCACTGCCAACATATGTGAACCTATGGGTTGCACACTTAGAACTGGCCCAATAACAAAATTATATTTACTACTCTCTCTGATGATGTGTGTGTGAGTACACACACACATGCGAGTACACACACACACATACACGCACACATACATATATAAAATAATTAGAGATATTATCTTAAATATTTAAATATCTATTTTGTTTTAAAAGTTAAAACAAAATATGATATTATCTTATTTGTATCTCTTAAGATACATTGTTGGCATATATATCTTAATTGTTAAGATATATTAGCATTTAAGGTTTTCTAAAAAGAGAAGAAAAAAAAAGGGAGAGTCATGCAAAAACCTTAGTGCTAGCATATTATGCACTTTGGAGATATCCTGTTCATGTGGATACTTGCAGAGGACGTTCATCCTTTGGTAATGTCTAAATTTGACCCCATGCTTAAGGTAAGGGGTTACCGTTGTATACTCCCTCTCTGCCTTCCAATATTTTTGTTATTCTTTTTTGAATTGATAGATTTTTCACATCCCTTTCATCAATCTAATTGAATTGCATTGATCCTTAGTAGATTTTATAAGTTTAAAATTTTTATTTTTTCTTTATGCTTGTTCCATAAAACTCAACATGCTCGCCTCCACCTCCTTATGTATCAAGTCATGAAACAATATGACACTGGTAAATTGCTCTGGCATTTTTCAACCAAAATGGCATTACTCAATAATAATAGGTACCTGATTTAGTAATTAAAACAACCTTCACCTTATCCACAATGGCCATAAGGATTTGCTTAAAAAACCATCCATAAATGAATACATGACATAAGTAGTCGCACTGTCAACCAAAACATCGATGTAAGGTAAAGGAAAGTCATCTTTTGAGCATAATTTTTTCGAATCCTAGTAATCGACACATATCCTAACTCATCCATCTTTCTTGGGTACTAGTACTATGTTGGCCAACCATTTTGGGGGTAATTCACCACCTCTAAGAACTTGGCTTTCGACAGTTTGGCCTTGTCTTCCTTTACCTAGCAAGCTCATTCTAGACATATTCATCTAAGTTCTGCTATACTGATTTCATGTATTGGTAGGTGGAAATTCAACGTTCAGTTATCCACTAATCAACCCTTAGTATGTCTTCATATGTTCATGTGAAAACCTTTTAGTATGTTCTCAATAGCCGCTCAAAATTCCTATGCTCTTTCATTATGATGTCATTAACGATTAGTGAGGTTTTAAGATTTTCTTGTGTGCCAAGATTAGATGTAGTAGTATGCATAAAATTAATATTAAATATGCTCATAAAATGATGTATGCCATGCATAGGACCATCACAAAAGACATTGCATTAGTAAACAAACTCATCATTTATTGCCTTAAACTTAAGAACGAATATATGGTCATCCTTAAAGAAGCTTAAGACATGAACATTATTAACATCATGGGCATGAGATTCTTGAAGGGGTACATTTGGAGTCTTTTCAGTGACAGGCTTCTCTTGGCTATTCTCTTTCTCTTCCACCTTTTCATTAATTTGTTCTAGAATAGCCTTCAAATTATCATTCATCTACTCAAAATTTGCCTCATTCAATTTTTCAGTACCAAGAATGGCTTTCACAACCTCCTCAAACTCTTACTTCTTTGATCAGTACCTTATTCATTCTTCAGGAAACTCTCCCATAATGCCATCCTATCCAACTCATCTTATTTAATTCTTGATCTCTTTACCTCTTACATTTTCAATATAGTTCACAATTATGTTTTCAACATCTGCTAAGTTGATTCCCAAGTACCTCCTTTTAGCAATATTGCTTAGCTAGTTTGGCCTCCTATTATGTATCCACTTAAGGTGTTGGAATAAATGGTGTAACCTACTTTTCCTCAATTGAGCTATCAATCTCCCATACTTGCTGATCTTGCAACTGTTAATGATACAATCTATCCCACTTTTCTTCAAGAATTTCCTTATTCCCTTTCTATGGCTAATTAGTTTGTGGGCCATACAAGATTAAAAAGGGATCCTCTCCTTTGTCCCCTCCACATTTATAACCTCTGTTCATTTTTTTCTTTTTCTTGCCTTTCAGCTCTTCTCTTTAAATGAATCTTAATAGTTTCAGTACCTATATTCAACATCCTTAACTTGTATATGAGTGAATGCCTTTTTTACATCATCAAGCAACTTGATTTCTAATTGATACCCATCTAATTCTTTAACTGCTTCTCCTTTTCTCATAAAAAATTTTAATAGGTTCCTTTGAGATTTCTGACCATAACCCTTTTATGGCCCCCCTCCGGTAGCCTAGTCTAGCCTTAGTAGTCTGAGTGGGGATATTCAAAAGTTTTATCACACCTGTGGAATTCCTATTGAGCTCCTATCTCAAAAAGAAGTTTCGTCTTGTCATGATATTTGCCACCTTTAATTCCACCTAATCATCAAGGACCCTAGCTACCTAAAAACCTTTAAGATGCAAAACTGCAATGCTCAATGTAGATAATACTTTACCTACTTCAACATAGATGGTAAGTACCTTTCCCTTATATATAATCTTCACCTTTTAGTTCAAGGTGGATGATACTTCTCTTAAAGGATGATATTAGGGTCTTTCTAATAATAATGAGAATGTGACTAAAATGTCCAACATAATGAATTCCATCGTAGTCTCCACAACTCTTGTTTTCATTATAATTTTTAAACCTCTTGCCATCATTATAGGCCCAAATGATGCTCTTAGATGCCTCCAAGTTCACTACATGCATTCCAAATTTAAATAACAACTCTAAGGGGTATATATTAATTCTTGACCTATCATCTGCCATTACACAAGGTGTATGTCTCCCTTTCACGTCAACTATAATAAATAGTTCCATATTATGATCTCTCCCTTCTAGAGGCAAATCCTCATTAAAAAAGGTGATTTTTCCCTTACTTGGATTCATCACCAAAGTCACTACTTCTATAAGAGAAGCTTCCTTAGAAACGATCAGGCTAGACAACTCTTCCACTACAACTTTTCTTATGCTCCTTGGATATGATGAACAACTCCCACACGCGCTATCTGAGTATGGGTCTTTTTCAACTATCATAGGATAAGATTCTCTTCTTCCTTTTTCTTCATCAAAGGCTTCTCTACCTCCTTCTTTGCCTTAGGTTCCTTGCTTGCTTCCTTATCTGGATAGTACTTTTTGCTTCTTGTAACATGACTCACTTGCTTTTCCTCCTCTTCATCACTACCCTCATAAATACTAATACTCTTCTTTTAGAGTTCCATTGCCTCCTTATATAAACTTTTCCAAGGGTTTATGGAACAAACGACAACAACAACAATTATAGGTGGCACCCTTAAAAGTGGCCATGACAATCTCATCGTGAATTCTACAGTTAATCATAAACGTCCCTTAGTTTGAAGGGGGGACATTATGGCAGTTTGGGAGAAAATTTTCCTTAATACTCAGTTGTCTAGAAGCATGTGGGATTATAACCTTATAATCAATTAGGTTTTAGATCTCATGCCTCAATCTAAAACAGACATTGGTCTAATGACTAAGGCACAATAGACATTTACATCATATATCCCCTTGGGAATGAATTCAGTGGCAGTCTGGATGGCAACAACTTTAACACACCTTTCTTTTAGAGCCTTTCAGAGGCTTTAGACAGAGACATCTCTAAATCAGTAAACTACCTCGTTAGCCATACCACATTCATATCCACTATCTTATTCCCTTAAGTATGCTCTTAGGTTGATAGTTCCTCCCTAAGTACTATTTCTTTATCTTTGATTCTAACTCTTTAGTTTGATTTAGGTACCAATATTCGATAATGCTCCCTTAATAATTATCCTTACTTACTCCTATTCTGTTGGCCTAGTCCTCACTTCAGTGGCTATCTTTTACCATCTCTTCAAGTAATCACTAAAACTCTTATTAGTGTTATACTTTAGTGTCTCTAGGTCAAGTAAAGTAACCTTTAAATTTGAATTGCATGCATAATGGCTCCAAAAAAGCTAAGTTAGTTCCTTTCAATCTTCCCTAACTATCTTTGGCTTGTTAAAATACCATGTCTTGGCTGACCTTACCAGTGATAACTCAAATCGCTTTAACACAGTATTGATCATGACCTTAGATGCCTTCACAGTGAGCACATATGAATAGACACAGTTGTGTGCATCTTAAATTCTTGTGAATTTGGAAAGTTTAGGTGTCCTAAAATTGAAGGGAGTTTTGCATGCTTATATGTCAAGAGGACCTCAATATTAGCTCTTTGTTCCATCCCCTTTACATCTAATGTCCTTAGAATCTTCTCCAGCTGCTTAATGAACCCATCAAACTTGGCATTCTCCTTTTCATCCCCTATACTTTTATCCAACACTATTGGCTGTCCGCCACTTACTTTCTTCACAGTCTTACTCTTATGATAATCCTCTATGCTAAACAGATCATCATCAATGCCTACCGGAGGTGCGATCTCCATCAATTTCTTTACCTTGTCATTTCTATTGAAAGATGCTTCTCCTTGCTTCATGATCTCATTGAGGCACTTATTTAGCTCCTCGATGACCTGATCTTTCATCATCTGACTAAATATTACTATTATCTTTTCCACCAATTCTAGTAGTATTGACCGCTCTATCAGTAGTTATGGTCTCTGAATCGGGCTAGGTGTCTTGCTCTTTCTAGTTAGCCTTCTTCCTATTCTTTTCCATGGGGGTTTGGGTGGATCTATGATGGTTATAAAACAAATGTTATTAGGATGATGCATGAACATATAAACTATGAATGTGTGAATGAGATGCATATGTTATTCGCAAAAGATCCTTCCAATCTTATTTCTTATTAGATCTAGTGGATCTTTCCTAGGTATGGTCTTATCTATCTACCAACATGGAATAACAAACATGTAGGGTCCCTCGAACCAGGTAAGGTAAAAGTCCTAAAAGAGCATTTACAAAAGGAGGTTAAAGATGTACAAAGGGAAAGTAAAGTTTACATGGAAATCTATTTACATTGATAACAAGAATGTACAATGGAAAAAACCCCTTGTGAATAGAGAGGAAGGGATATCCATGAGTGTTTACATAATGAAGAACAAGGCACTTACATGAAGAAATATTTACATAGCAAAAAGTGGGGATGCATAAGTGTTTACATAAAGGAGGTAAATATACATTGCATATCTATACGGAGGGTGGAAGGGTGGGAGAGGAGGGGGGGAGGGAGTTTTAGACATGCACCTTAGGGAATTTAACCCTCTTTTCAAAAGAATGTAAATAAGAGAAGCATCTTATTTCAAGGTAGTATAACTCCTACGTGAACCAAAAGGTTAGAAAAGTTTATTGTAGTTGTGGCTTCTACAACCTTGGGAATGATTATTGTATACCTCCTATTTGACATACCTGAAGGTACTTGACTTGCGAGTGATGGATCCTCTACACCAACTCCATAGCTTGAATAGAGCTTAAGTCTCAAGTTTAGAGAGCCCATCAGTTTTCTAAAGGGCAAAACCTAGTGCATGTGGTGAAGTGTCGAGGCAAAATGAATAAAATGGATAATTAAGAAATAAGGATAATATATATAAATGTGAACTAGATATGATGGTGCAAAGTCAATTCCATTAGTACTTAGTGGAGTCGCCATTGTGGCTGCCTTAATTTCATGGTTGCATTTGAATGAGTGAAATCTTGCTTGCAACTCTTAAAGTTTTTCGACTATCGGGGGTCACGAGGATAGGGTCATACATTTGTACAACCTATTTTATGGTATGTGTTAGGATTATCAAGAGATTGTTGGAGGGCTTCGTAATAGATAAAAACCCCTAATAGAAATCAGGCAGCCAATAAGTTGATACCTTACTATTACCCCTAAGTTAGAATAGAGTCGCTAACCGACTTTGGTTGTAATGAAATTTTGGGGGAGAAGGATTTTGAGCCTAATGGGTCAATTTAAAAGGCCCAATATGTCTTCATCCCATTAGAGATTAGGTTTGGGAATTAGGAACGATGTGGAAAAGAGTTAGACATCCCCAAACTACCAAAACTTAGGGATGCAACCTTGTGGTATCTTTGGTTAACAATTACAATTCTAGCAAGATTGTTTAATTAATCCATATTAGGCAGCTCTAACATATTCATCTAACATGTTTCAACCATTCACATTATTCACACATTACAAGCATTCATCATGGGGTAAGGGGTACATATGTAATCATAATGGGGATTAATATGCTACGAACTAAATAAATCATAAATATGAATTAAATTATCATTCTAACCTGTAAAATAAAAACACATATTAGTTCTCAAATCATAGGCAAAAGAGAGTCAAAACTATTGGTTTGGATGGAGATGAGACAACCCAAAAGAGGGAGAGGTTGAATTAGGTTGTAAACAAAACACAAAAAAAAAAAAAAAAAAGAAGTGAAATCCACACACACAAATCAACACAAAAGATTTTATAATGGTTCGACAACGTGCCTACTCCACTCTCTAAGCATTCACTTAGGCCTTTCTATTTTTTTGTAGGTTCAAGAACAAAACCTTCCCTTTTCCAAGCTAAGGAAGAACATTCCTCTTTATAGGCTCAATGACAACTTTTCCCTTAGTATTTTTCTAAGCACAATACTAGCCTTTACAACCATTAGCAAAGAGAAATACAAGCAGTGTCAATGCCTCTTAATCAGGCAACAAAAAAACTTTTAGAGCTCAAGAAAACCTACTTTAAAAAGAGTAACAAAACTATCCTCACTTTACCCAAATGCAAGCAACACCCAAAAAGGTTTGCACAAAGAGTTACAAAGATGTTCTTTAGTTGTTTACAAACGATCTCCAAAGTTTCATCAATCTATTTGAACTTAAAAAATGCTCCTTATGTAGCCAAACTCTAACACTAACCATTGAAATAATTGCTATTTAATTTAACACCTTTTCTACAAAACTAGTCGTTAGAGGTGACAACACTCATTGATTCTTAGCAATGCCTATTGATCTTATAACAAATACTTTTAATACCCGTTGTTCACACTTCCATGGTCATTGACTTTGGTCTTAATGCCCGTTGGAGGAAGAATAATACCTATTATTGATTTTCTAGAAAGTGTGAACTTGGTGCTTTGTTTTTCAACAATTGCATAAATGATTTAATACCTGCATAAATGATTTAATACCTGTTGGAGGAATCTCAATGCTCATTAGAAACTCCTTCAATGTCTATTGAGAAGGGGCCAATGCCTATTTTGAGTTCTAAAAGCTTTAGCTCAATATTGGGCACTTTTTCAATACTTGTTGCGAGGTCCAGAGAACATAAATCGTCTAAACATTTGTCCAACACTTGTTGAGAAATTTCCTATGCATATTGGAAGTTGTTCAAGGCTTATTGGTTGTCCTAAACTACACCACTTATACAAAAACACTTGGGGTCACATATCCTCTAAGCATTATCACAACATTCTCCCCCTTTAGGATACAAAAAACACTAAAATACAAACATTAAAACTTCTCATGATTCTATCATTGTATTGTTATCATTCAAAACACATTAGCCTTTGGGTCACATGTTCTTCAAACATTTTTTCCCTTGACACGACATTCTCCCCCTTTTTGAATGATGATAAAACCAAGATGGTTTGATACTAAAAATACAAAACTTAAAAAAAAATAAAGGATTCCAAATATTACAACAAAAAAATACAAATGATGCTTACAAGGTTGGATATCACATATACCACATAGGATACCAATTGTTGGATGTTAAACACATATTAAATGTTATCCTACCAAAGGAGTTCAAACACATGTATCCAATCAAATAAGTGATACCAAACAAATACTAATATAAGCATTCAATAATTTAATCAAAGCATCCATACAAATTCTCTCCTTTTTGTCATCATGACAAAAACATATCTAGGCATTCTCCTTCTTTTGTCAAAAGCAATAGAAAGATACTCCTCTAAAAGAATTTTGCTCAACATTCTCAAAGCAAACACCTAAAACACAAGGCTCTTAATGAAAGAAAACTCCTTTTATCTATATGCTTTCTTCTAACAAATCTCCCAAGATATTTAAACAATAATTCAGTTAACATACTTGGGGGCACAAGTTGAGAAAAGCAAGAGAGGAAGAATAACTACTAGAGTTCATAATTCAAACTCCCCTTTAGCATAAGCATGACAAATAATAAGAATGATAAAGGTACAATACAAATTATGATTTCCCAAAATACGAATGTCCTTTTCAAATTTTGCAGCTCCATTCACCATTTATTTCTCCATTATGAGTAAAGGGTGAGAAGCTTCAAACCCTGCAAAATTACATTTTCTTTGGTACCATTTTCTCTTGGGTCCTTGTGGGTAAGCAGTAAAAATATGTTCATCTCTCAATCTAGCATAACAAAAGTGTGTTTTATAGCCATATTTTCCATAATAAAAGCATTGCCATACAAATGCTTTCTTAAGCTTTTGTGTAAAACAAGTGTGAGGTGGCATCCTAAAGGATTGATGCCTAAAACATGAAGAAACCTTTGCATTCTTAATATACTTGGTTCCATAAATAAAGGCATGATTTGCCTGTGGCCTGTGAGAGTCTAAATATGAGCAGTTATGCTCATACACATGAGTCTTTCATATATGCACCCTAAAATGAGTGTGATCATGTGTAATTTTTTTTAAGTGTTGAGTGTAACACATTTTGCGTTCTTGGCTTATGAGATGCATCCATAAAAGCATGATTAGCCTTTTTTTTTTTTTTAAGCTTTTTAGTGTATGCATGTGCTAGTGTTGTCTCTTTAGGCTTTGCATTAGCATTAGCCTTTTGTGAAAAGGTTTGTGATTCAACACTTTAGATTCTATGTGTCTTAAGAAGTGAAGTTCTAACAAGCACATTTTTAGAAGTGGAGGAGGAGGCATAGTTATATCCTAATTGTCATGTTTGACACTAGTATCTCTTAGAGAGCCCTAAAGCAAATCCAATTTTTCTTTTCCTTTAGTAAAATTTGAAAGAGAGTTTTTTAAGTCCAAGACCTCCTTTCTTAAACTATCATTTTGTTTAGAAAGAGTTTCATAAAATTTCTTTTCAAAATTTAACTCTTGATTTTGCCTTTCCAAAGCATCAATTTTCATTTTTAAAAATTCTCTTTCATTTAAATATAAGAAAAGTGCTTTTAAAAGTAATTCCTCTTTTTCTTTTCTTAAACAATCAACTTCTTCAAGAAACTCATCTTTAATTTAGAAATGGAGGAAATTTCATTTTCCAATAACTCATTTTCATTTCTTAAAATCTTATTTCTATAAAAGATTTATCTAAATTATTATTTGTTGATTTTACTATGAACATATCAATGATATCATCATCAAGTTCACATGCCTCATTTAGAGAGCCCTTATTCGATTCCTCCTCCATGACCATTAGACATCCAATTTCACTTTCTTTTTGGTCTTCCTCTTCTTTATCTTTCTATTGCAGGAGAATTCATCATCACTTATGGATGTGAAATTTATTAAGCTCCTTCTCCTTCTTTCCTCTTGACAGTGGTCTTTTATCTCCATTGACATACTGCTTCTCTAGTTTGAGTTGGTCCACTTTTTAGAAAGCTTTCAAAGTAACAAGACTTAATGGTTGCCATGATCGTGTACCTTTTGAAATTAAGCTTCAAAAAAGTTTAGGCTCTGATACCAATTATTTGTTTGTATGGAGATTAAATGATCCAAGATGAGGGTGAATTAGGTTGTAAACAACAACAAAAATAGAAAAAACAACACACACAAACTAACATAAAGATTTTATAATGGTTCAACAACGTGTCTACTCCACTCTCCAAGCTTTCACTTAGGCCTTTTTATTCCTTTTCAGGTTCAAGAACAAAACCTTCCATTTTCTAGTCTAAGGAAGAACCTTTCCTTTTACAAGCTTAAGGACAATCTTTCCTTTGGTATTTTTCTAGGCACAATACCAATCTTTACAACCACTAGTAATGATAGATCCAAGTAGTGTCAATGTCTCTCAATTAGGCAACAAATACATTTTTAGAGCTTAAGAAATCCTATTTTCAAAAGAGTAACAAAATTATCTTCACTCTACCCAAACAGATGCAACACCCAAAAGGTTTGCATAAAGAGTTACAAAGATATTCTTTAGTTGTTTACAAATGATCTCTAAAGGTTCATCAATCTATTTGAATTTTAGAAATGCTCCTTATATAGCCAAACTCCAAAACTAACCATTGGAATAGTTGATGTTCAGTATAACACCTTTTCTACAAAACTAGCTATTAAAGGTGACAATGCTCGTTGATTCTCAACAATGCTTGTTGATCTTATAACAGATACTTCTAATGCCCATTGTTCACACTTTCATGATCATTGGCTTTAGTCTCAATATCTGTTGGAGTAAGAACAATGCTCGCTGTTGATTTTCCAAAAAGCATGAACTTGATGCTTTAGTTTTCAACAATTGCAGAAATGATTCAACGATTGTTGGAGGATTCTTAATGCTCGTTGGAATTCCTTCAATGTTTATTAAGAAGGGCCAATGCCAGTTTCTAGTTCTAGAAGCTTTAGCTCAATCATGGGCACTTTTTCAATGCATGTTGCAAATATACAACGCCTGTTGCTTGGCCAGATCAACACTTATTGTGAATCCTCAATGCCTGTGGTGAAGTCTACCACAGCTCAACCTGGAGCACTTATCCAATGTCCTTTTGATAGAACAATGCTTGTTGCGAGGTCTAAAGAGTATAGCTTGGCTAAAGATTTGTCCAATGCCTGTTGAGACATTTTTCATGCTCGTTGGAAATTGTTCGACGCTCGTTGAAACTTCTTCATGCCCATTGGTTGTCCTAAACTATATCACTTATATAAAAACACTTGGGATCACATATCCTTTAAGCATTATCATAACATTCTCCCCCTATAAGATACAAAAAACACTAAAATACAAACATTAGAACTTTTCTAAATTTTGTCATTATTTTGTTATCATTCAAAGTAGAGAAGCAATGCTAATGCCTTAGGGTCACATGTTCTTCAAACATTTTCCCCTTGACATAACAAAAACAACTCCTAAAACCTCAAGAAACAAGTGACTCAAATCAAGGCTTGTGACCACATCTTGAGGGATATGGAGTCTACCCTATTATGTCTATAATGTCTAATGCAAATTATCATATTAAGGGTCAAATTAGGGACCTTAAATTACTATCCATATTCATTATTAGACATATTAAACAAAATCTAAAGCATAAGGAATAATAAGAGTAAGGGAATAGCATAAACATGTAAAACATTAATCGATTATGTTGCAACTAGAGGTTAAAGGGCTTTAGGCTAGACTTTAGGGATCTAAGTGGTTATCATGAGATCTTTAAGTCCTCTCCTAAAGATCTCTAAAAGAGCATGTTATGTTAACGACATCAATTGGAGTACCTCTAACCATTAGTGAAGGCTAAGATACTAAGGATGATGGAGAGACATTCAAGAAAGCCTACAAAGCTTAAACCTCTACTTATTAGTCAACACAAATAAGAAGAAAAGAAGGAAATGGGATCCTAACCCTCTCCCATTCATGCTTCTGATCACCTAATCAAAGAAAAAGAGGGGAAATGGTAAGTTAGCCATAAGGAGGGCTAGCCTATCGTCCTTTACTATGATAAAAAATGGCTAATTAAAAAATGGATGTTAATGAACACAAAATCTCAATGCAAAATAAAAAATGGCTAATGAAACAAGGAGAATTAAAGGGTTATAGGGGGTGACAAACCCTCTCCTTCTTCTATTATCTCATAGACACATTCCAAAAATGCATAGGGAAAAGGAAGCATAAGGCGTAGATAGGAGAAATTATGCATGTTAAACACTTATTTAGATTAGTTATTGACCCCAAGGTGAAGAATAAAGGTCATAAGAATTGCAACCTACCCTATTCTTTCTATAAGAGACCCATAAAACCTTAAGAGAGCCATGGGAACACAAAAGAATAATACAAGTAAAGTTAATAAAAAAAACTATTTTACTATCATAGAAGAGGGCTGTATAGAGACAAACTTATCTATACAGCCCTCTGAAATTGCAAGATTTTGAAGATGAAAAGAGAAAAAAAAAAAAAAAAAAAAAGATGGAAGAAGGATGAGGAGTCTTTGGATGCCCTTTGTACTATCTCTTGCCCTCAGAGGCATAATGAAATAGAAGAATCCTCCAAATGCTAAGGAATTTGATGCAAAAGTATAGTGCAAATGCTTGGTTTCTTCCTTATATCCTTTATGTGGTGTTGGGGTTTTTTGTACGAAGATGAGATTTTTAAGGTTTATGGAGTGATTTTAACAAAGTTTCTTTAAGGTTTTCAAGTCTCTCCCTCTCTCTCTCCTTCTCCCTCAATGGGAGAGGTATTTATAGAGGTAGAATAAGTGCAATTAAGCTCAATGGCTTGAATTATCCTATCCTAGACCTTCTACAAATAATAAGAAGGAAAATTCTACAAACTAGAGTTTGAAAGTTATTTGTATAGCCTTGAGATTGGTTGTACAGACTTGAGTTTGGCTATCC
This sequence comes from Omphalea diandra, assembly GCA_949677035.1. NCBI lineage: Eukaryota > Viridiplantae > Streptophyta > Magnoliopsida > Malpighiales > Euphorbiaceae > Omphalea > Omphalea diandra. The sequence goes on along the minus strand of CATIWR010129883.1, from coordinate 758 downwards.
AACCCTATAGGGCTTGGTGGCCAAGTGTTATAGGACATTCTTTATATAAGGATTTAGGGGATGTGATGTACAACCCTGTGATTAGCTGTATAGACTTGTGGAGTTGGTTTTACAACCAATAGTACCTTCTCTCAAATGGTTCTCAAGGCTTTGGTTTAGTGAAAGGTGGATTTGATTCAAGACTTGTCCCAAACTTTTGCTCTTTTCTTTGGGAAAAATTAAAGTATATTCTCATTATCAGGCTTGCATTCTAAGAATCCAAAATTTAGTGCTTATAATAGTGCTTCTAAGCTTTAAACACTCTTGATGCAATTAAACTGTGTTGCATTCATGATGCTTTTACATTATGGGTACTCATGGTACTCCTACATTGTAGCACTCATAGTTCAACTAAGTATCTTTGCACTCTTGGCGTATCTACTCAAGTATTATAATGTAATGGTTATGTTTATATGTTAGAGTTAAAAGTTTTGTGATATTAAAGACAAAATTTTCAATTTTTCAATGTTAAATGTATGATTTCACATAACCTCTCCTGGCAGACTTGCTAAAATATAAATGTAGATGAAGGATTTTTTGGGTAATTATAATAAGGTAGTATTACGTGTCAGTAATACTCAAAAAATAATTTAAAGAGTGTGCGAGAGGAAGAGTGTGCAATTTTAATAAACTCAAATATCACATAACAAATAAATAAGATAAAACTCTAGAATATATATATATATATATATATATATATATATATATATATATATATA
>CATIWR010129872.1:0-10574 GCA_949677035.1 Omphalea diandra | reverse complement strand
TACATTATCTTAATTAGTCTTATCATGTCAAATGGACATGATCACTGGGATTCTTTTTTCTCTATTTACAGTGATGATTCTTTGAATATATCATGACCAACCCACAATAATTTTTTTCCCTGAAAACTTCTGATTTAGGCCAAAAAGCTGATGAGAATATTGTGTAATGTTTAAAAAAGTAACAAATCTTCCAACTATCCCTGTTAATTTTTTTAAGCAATTGTCAAATTTCAAAAGCAGCTCTGAACTTGATACCAAAATAAATAAAATAATCAAAGAGGTGCTAGATGCTATATAATGAGCATTGATGAAGTGATACTAAAACAGTTAGGATTGTGGGTTTGAACCGGTCGAAGCCTAGTCGCCAAAATAAGAAAAGAATAAAGAATAAAAGATTTGCTTAATTATTCAGAAATGCCAGGTGTCAGATCGCACAGATGCAGGTTCTTTTCTGGCCTGTCAAGGTAAATGGATTATATACCCTATAAAATTCATATCCCCACAAGTCCAATCCTGCCATCGAACCATACTTGCTTAGGTTTTAGTTTCTTTAATTAAAGCCATGTTTCCCTTTGTTCTGATTCATATCTTTATGCTACGACCTTATCAAGAAGAATCAGATGCACTTCTTTTTATTTGGTGGTGCATTCTTTTTTTTTTTTCCCCCCTTTTATTTAAGTATATAGATAGATAGATATATAGGTAATGGTGCATTCGTTTCTTTGATTCCTGGATTAACAATGACAGTTGCTTTTTGACTAAAAATTGTATTAACAGTGACAATTATTTTTTCTTGATCAAAGATCAAAATTTTGAAACCTTAATATTAAGTTCAAGTAGCTAATGGAGTTTGTTCTTTCTTTATCTATATGAGTTCGATTCTCGAAGGTAATTCTAGATTGATATATAAGTTAACCAAAAAATACGCATATACCAAAAAATAAAATTAATTTTTTTTATATTATATCATGTGATGCATACTCAAAAGAAAGTTTGGCTGTTACTTAATTTTGGGTTGAATGTTCCCATCCTGCTGCCTATAAATCATCAAGAGCAATCAATAACAGAAATGGAAAATTTGGTCCATAATATTATAGAAAAACTTATTAATATAAATGCTTCCAAGGACATGGAGCATTAAGAGAAAAAGAATAAGAAAGTTGTGGCAACAGTATTAATGGGGTTCAACCACACACTTGGGTTGGGATCCCACAAAGACTATATGGTTGATTTTGATTTTCTTGCTCGTGTTATTTAATTCACTGAAATTGTATTTTCTTTTCTAGATATGAAGCTATTTTGGTACTTCAATGATTACAAAATAAAAAGTTTCTTCTGAACATCAAATGGCTCTGAAGCTGAAAGAAGAGGCTTCTGCACACACGCAATTAAGAACAATATATCAGAAACATTATTAATCATATGATTATAATTTACAATTTGTGAAAGAAACCATGCATGATTCAACTATTGTAGAATAGAAGCTAACCTGTAGTAAGTGGCTGCGCAACATTGTTCTTAAGACCTGGGAAAGACAGGATCCACTATTATTGACTTGGTCGATGGATTTATGTATCTCATCAATTAGTTGACCATATGTTAGTCCTTGGCTTTGGTGTTTCTTCACTGTTTCTGTTAAAATATAGGTAAGGGCACCATTCATTCCCTTTTCAGTGAAAGCCTGCGAGTTCATGTTAGTAGAAAATAAATCAATGTTTAATTTGTTTCTTGGGTCAGCGTCGAGGTAATTCAAGAATATATAGACCGACTTTAGAGTGTACATTTCGATTTTTTATATTGAGAGTTGAATGTTAAGAATGGATATCTTACTGTGGTATCTGCAGCCATTTGATTATCTTCACAAGCACTTAATGAAATCGCCAATCCACCATTTGTATGTTTCCTATTACCATTTGGAGGGCTATTATCTTCCCATTTGTTCCTGTTTGAAGCAAGACATTTGCATTACAATAGGCCATTTCGTTATAATTTTTTGCAATAACATTAAGCTTTCAATGTTAATATCATATACTATCTAATAATTAAGCATACAAGGTTGAGATAAAACCTGGTAATCCTTTTTTTTTTCTTTAATAGAAATGATAAATGAGTCATGGAATTAATTTTGAGTTACATATGTTTCTTTTACTTTATATTGTGAGTATATTAGATAGAGTCATCAAGTCAAAATATATTCTGAAATTTAGTCATTTTTAAATCATTTTGGAATTTCTCATCTCATCAAGTCTAACATAACTTTTCACATAAAAATATTATTTAATTTTAAATGTATTTTAGATATTTTTAATAATTAAAATGGGCCAAATTCAGAACATTTTGAATTAGATTATGGCATAGTCAATTTAAATTGATACAAAAGTCAAACTAAGATCGAGTTTAATGTCAAAAGTTTTGCATCGTTTTGGATTTAAGTTAACATAAATCTCTTTTTAAATCGTATCAAGTCAAATTTGAATTAACTTTTTTCATACATATTTGAATTAAATTTTCAAGTCAGATTAAAAAAAAAAACTATATTTACTCTTTAAACTTATATATATATATATATATATATGGAGTTTGATATATTAATAATTCTATTTTTTATGTATTAAGTTTGTAATATTTGTAATTTTATGATCGACCTAAATTTTAAACAAAATCAAACACAAAATTATTAATATAATATATCAGAGAAAAAGATGTATCGTATCAAAATATAAAGAGAATCAAATATTTCAAGCCATGAAAAAAATATAGATATATTGAGTGATTTAGATTTCTAGAAGCTATTGGTAAAAAAAAAATGTAGACTCAACATACCTTTTTCAACAATATTAATTTAAAATTCTATTTGAAATTTAAATTGATGATAAAATTGATAAAAGCTAGAAATTTTATATAGAAATTTGCCAAAGTTACGAATGCATAATAGAATTGCAAAAACTAGCAATGACACTTTCTGCACTTATTTACAAATTCGATTCAATCTTACCTAAAAATGTATTTTGCTTGAAAGAGAATTCAAAATGATTGAAACTCAAAATTATCTTAAAATTTTTATATCATATTTAATATAACAAGACTTATGAGTCAACTCGAATTAAATTATAAAAATATTTAAAATTTATTTAAAAATTAATTTTTTTAAAAAAATCAATGAGTTATTGGACTAAACCAAAGCCACAAAGAAATCCATAAATAATCTAAATTTCGTTTAGTAATTTCACTTAATGATCCAATCTAACTTGTCTAGCTGCACCATCTAAAATAATCTGACTCTAATTTGTTAAAAAAATTGGAATTAATCTAACTTTAGCGTGACCCAATTATTTTCCACACCATATATATATATATATATATATTCATGGTGAAGAATACACTCTCATTTACGTTATTAGATTATAATGTCATAATTAATAATTCATCATTAGATTAGATACAAATTATTATTCACAATTAGATTAGTAGACCATGTTATTTGATGGTATTATAAATCCGTTACTATAAAATTCACCTAAATTTCAAATATAAAAGTAAAGGTGAATCAATGAGCTTTGGTTTCAAGAACATTTGAGTTGTCTATAAATCTTAATCTGGGTTAAATTAATTTTTTTATTAAAAAAAAAAGAAAGTGAAACTTACTTTTCTCTGTTGTAGATATAGACAAGATCAAGGATGGTTCCACTATGACAAGCATCAACAATTGCATGAAGAGTGACACCTTTTGGAAGTGGCCAAACTATGGTGGAATTGATATCATTGTCGAGAATCATTCCTTCTTTCATGAAATCAACAGGGCAAATAGTTTCGTCAAACCCATCACGCTCGTCATTATCGAAATCCGGCTGTCGTAAACCATGACCAGAGAAATAGAACACTAGGGAGTCACGTGCCTGACAATCTTCCACCAGCCATTTTAAGGATATTTGAATGTTTTTCTTTGTCGGAGTTAGTTCTGGGTCTTTCTCCTCTTCTGCACTTAATAACAATACAAATGAAAGGATTCTACACAAGCACTGATCTTAATAATTAAATTAGTCTAGTAGCTCAATGATTGAGTATTTTAGTTCGTAATATAGTAGGTCAGGAGTTCTAGCAACTGCTTTCCTCTTCTGCACTTCAGCACTAGTTGGGTTATAACCTTTCTTTGATGGCTTGAGGAATAAATGATTATCTAACTCGCACTTCTGTAACTCAGGAGTGAATAAGAAAGTAAGAAAATTACCTGTGAGTACAAGAATGTTCTGCGGAAGGAAATTGAAGGAATTGAGCAGAAGATTTCTGATATTCTTGACATCACTAACAGTTCCTTTAAGCTTGTACTTCCACCTCTTGTAAGTTACTCCAATAAGTAGCGCACGTTTCCTTGGTATACGTTCAGACCGAGAAGACGATGCTTCTGATGACTTCAAAGGGGAAGGAACACAGTTCAATGACTTCGGTTTTTCGTTATCACTATCCTGATGACGGGGCTGAAGACCAGAAACAGCATTCTTGAACTTTTCGCTAATTCTACAAACTCTGCTAGCTCTGACATTTCCTTTGTCTGAGGATGGGTCAGTATTGGTACGACCAAGACTAGGACTACTGCAAACTCTTTCACATGATGGGCATTGGAATTCGTCCACCTTTATTGTTGCTGGGAATCGACGTCGGCATCTGATGCAACTGTATCCTCTACCATCCTTCACAAATTTAAAACTATCCATGTGTTATCACTAGAAATTGATGATCACCATATGCAAAGAAGTCTATCTATATATATTAATGGGCAAAACGCCTAATTAATTGAGGATTTGCTGTGATGAGTTGCGAGGCACATAATATTTAAGAAAATAGTATATTTTTAACTTTTTGGATTACATGTATACTCACCTCTTTTCTTTTCTCTTCCTTTAATTTATTTATTTTCTAGGGAACCTTTGTGATTTTATTTTACTCATAATGAATGTGATGATCGAACTCATTTAAAGCAATAAAATCGAATTGTGGTTACTGCACTTCTCGTCAAATTATAATTTCAAGTGTTTAGTTTTTTTTTTTTATTAGAGAACATTATAGATATATTTGACTTTTTTTAATACTTTAAACTTCTTTATATATTTTTTCTATCATTATATTTCTAGATCATCAAATTATACAATTATTTATTGCACGAACGAAGTTCATATTAAAAGAAAATAAAAGTATATGCACCAACGGCTTGAGATCTCTGATAAAAAGCTCTTAAATTTGAATCTATATAGTAAAATGATTGTAAAATTAAAGATAACAAATGGGCCGGGTTGAATTGTGTTGGGTTGAGTCATTTCCAAGCCGGATCATTTTTTAGTCGATGTGTTTTCGAATCGAGTCAGGTTAGGGTCGTTCGTATTTCAGGTCACCCATCAAATCTTGCATGCAATAATTTCGGATTGAGTACAGTTTTGCTCTTAAAAATGATATTTTGAGTCAGATTATTTGTTATTCAATTTTAAAATGTCTATTTGTATTTATTTTATCATTTATACAATATTTTTTCATAGTTTATTAAGAGAGAAATAATATTTTTTTCTTAAAAAATTATTTTTAGTAAGAAAGATTTTATATAAAACAAAACTTGATTAAAATTTTTATTTTTATTTAAATGCTTAACAAATTAAATATAATTTATTTTTTAAATAAATGACTATATGTAATGAAAATAATTGAATTAAGTTCACATAAAATTATATTCAAGTCATATATCATAATTTAAATTAATTTACAAATAAACATATAATGTCCAATGATAGAAAATCACTCAATATAAATTTTTTTTGTGTATTATGATAAAAATTTGTGTGATAAATTAGATTTGTCTTAACATATGATTTTATAGTGATAAAAATTAAATTTATTATAATTATTATAAAAAATAAGTAAAATTTTGATAAAATTATTTTTACATATTAAATCATTTTTTAAAATTATTACATATTAAATCATTTTAAAAAATTATGTTTAAAATTTATCTTGATTACTCAAAACATTCAAACCTTTACGTGATTTTAAATCATATCCAAAAGTTCTAATTAAGCCAATTACACTGAAATTTGGTGAATTAATTTTAATTATACCTCAAGTTAAGAACAAAATTTAGTAAATCACATTTAGACTCATGATTCTTATATGTTTTAATTAGATCAATTAAACCTAAATTTAATTTTACAGCCTAATTAATATACTACTTTTATTTTTATTCAATTTCATCTCTTTTTTTACTTAATTAAATTTATTATATACTTTTGTATGATAAATTTTAATTCTACATTCAAATTTAAAATTTAAAATTTAAATTTATAATTCATAAAATCTTTCGATTTCTCTTTTTTTTGAAAAAAATTCTCTCAATGTTCATAAAAAATTAATTTTATATTTTAAATAATAAAATTTTAAACTATTCAAGTAAAAACTTCTAAAACATATTTAAAAAATCAACTACATGAGTTTAATTAAGATGATATTTTTTTATTCAATTTAATCTCATTTTTGCTTAATTAAATTTATTATGTATTTTTAGAAGATGAATCTTAATTTTATATTTCATTAAAAAATTTTAACTTTGAAATTTATAATTCATAAAATCTTTCAATCTCCTCTAAAAAAAATAAGTAATATATTTTAAATAATAATTATTTGAACTATTTAAATAAATTTTTTAAATAAATATTAAAAATTATTTACATGAATTTAATTAAGATGATATTTTTATTTATATTCAATTTAATCTATTTTTTGTTTAAATAAATTTATTATATATTTTATATGAGAATTTTTAATTTTACATTTAAATCTATAAATTTTTAAATGTTAAATTCATAATTCATAAAATTTCTCAATATCTCATTTTAAAAAAAATTTCTCTCAATCTCTCCTAAAAATTTTAATTTTATATTTTAAATAATAGATTATTTAAATAATTTAAAATAAAACTTTTAAAATTGTTTAAAAAATTAATTACATGAGCGTAATTAAGATGATACTTTTATTTTTATTCAATTTATTCTTATTTTTAATTAATTAAATTTATTATATAATTTATTTGATAATTTTATATTTAAATTTAAAAAATCTAAACATTTTGAAATTTAAATTTATAAATTATAAATCTCATAATCTCTCATTTAAAAAAAATTTTTCTTTCATTATCTCTTTAAAAAAAATTAATTTATATACTTTAAATAATAAATTATTTAAACCATTTAAAATAAAAATTTTTAAGAAATATTTAAAAAATAAATTACATGATATGAACCTGAATATTCTGAATTATCAGTAAAATAAAAATTAAGGATTTATTAATTTTTATTTAAACATATAAAAATAAAATTTATGATTTTAAAACATGAAATTATTATAACATTATTTATTTATCAATCAAAATAAAAATAAAAATTTGATATTTTTATGAAAAAATATTTAAATTGGGTAAAAATAAAAATATAATCTTAGTAAGATTTAGACTCAATTTTGTATTTGATTGAACTAATTGAAAAGATATATGAGTTAATTGAGTTTATACGTACACTTCATTAAATGTGAATTTTGACTTTGGATTTAATTGAAATCAATGCATCAAATTAGGAAGTAATTTACTCAATTAAAAAACTTTAAATGCAATTGAAAATTCAAGAAAAATTGAATTTTGTTAGTAATTGAACACACAAGTTTTTAACTGAAAAAATTTTGAAATAGTAAATAAGCATATAAGTTAAATTATAATGTACACTATTTCATTATAATATTTTATCACAATATAGTGTCCATAAAATTACATATAAGAAGAAGTAATATTTTTATAATAATATATATCACTATATTAAATCATTTAAAAAATTATGATAAATTATTTTATCACAATAAATAAGTAGTTTATCATAACAAGTAATAAATTGTAATTTAGGCACATGAAAAAACATAGTAAAATTAATAAATTTATTGAAATATAAAATTTCGTTATATTTAAATAATAATATCAAAGATAATTTTAATTTTAATTAAATAATCTAAACATTTTTTGAAATAAATTTCCTTTTCTATTTTAATTATTATACCTTTTATATATTTAGTAATATATTTTTTCTTTCTTATATTATTATCGGATTAATTGGGGCGAGTCACAAATTGATTCATTTAGATTAGTTTTGACACGACCCGTCGAGTTGACTCTTACCCAACTCAACTTGGCCAAAAAATTTTTCAAGTTATTTTGGATTTATCTCAAGTTTTAGTCATTTTTTTAGATAAATTTAAGTCAGATTTTCGAGTTGACCTCTAAAATCCGTTAATATCACATGAGAAAAAAATAATAAAAAAATCACATCAGCGAGTCACATCATTATGTTTAACAATGTCATAGCTTTTGATATTCATAAAGTATTAGAATATTACAAAGTAAACCACAATCTTAATTTTTAAGAGAAGTTCAAAACCGTATGATATTATTTTACTAATTGCAGCTAATTGTTAGCTTTTGTTATGTAATTTTTGTAATATTGTAATGCATTTTTGGTATGCACCCCCCTATTATATATTCATATTCATATTTACCCTTATTAGTCACGACGAAATGTAGTTACATATAATAATAATAAGCAGAACGACTGGGAAGGGATGTTCTGCTGATGGAAAGGGGAATGCTACCTTCACTATTACGTAGCTTATCTAATGGACGGAGAGTATACATATAGAGAGCAATTTGAGTGCACATACTACCATCACATATTAATGAAAATATAATAGAGTTTGAGTACTTTAACAACAAATTATATATATATATATATACACACACACAGAGAGCAATTTGAGTGCACATAATATCATCAAATACTAAAGAAAATATGATAGATTTTGAGTACTTTAATGACCAATAATAATAATAATAATAATAATAATAACCTGAGCTTTTAACTGAAGGATTACGCTGAAATAAAAGTATAAGGACAAAAATATAGTCTAACTTGAACAAAAATATCGTCTAATTTAAAATTCTACGGATTAAAGTGTATTAAAAAGATTGTTTTTGTAATCAACAACTAAAATGATTGTTATAATTAGTTGCTAACTCGTAATTTTTTTCATTAATATTGTAAAGAATTTTTAGACTGAATTCAGTACGTCAAATTTTACACCTATCCAAAAATGCTTGCCCAGTTATAATTTTATGTTTTATTAAATGATGTAATTATAATTTTATTACTAACTTTTGAGTAGTTGGCTCAGTATTTAAACATATATTTTAATTACCCTGGTATTTGTTAGCATTCTTTTTAATTATAATATGAAAAATTTTGGAACTTTTGATTATTTATTTATCAATCAATTAGCTCGATAAATGATAAATTTTCTTTTAACATTCTTTGGACCAACTTTGTATATATTTATTTATATTGGTTGATCTTGCAACGTAAGAAATCAAATTGTTAACTATCGCAAATTTCAAAGGGATTTTATCATTATTTTTCCTCTTCTCTTTATTCTGCCATTGCCTTGCTAAAGTTGGTAGGATGGGAATCAGATTCTCCACTCTTTATTTGTAGTCCAAATATCAGCTGAGCTCAACTGCTTTTCGTAGTACATGGGTTAACTATTGATTCTATATTTCTAGTCGACTGTCGGCACAATATTTGCACAGCCATGATATCAACACGCTTCCGAAAAGATATCCCTTTCTGGAAGAATATTGTGATTTTTTTTAATGCATAAATGGGTTTTTGACTTTTATTTAGTTTGAGAATAATTAAAGCAAATTTATTTATGATGAATTTAATAAATTCATAATTTTTTTTATATAATTTGTTAACGAATTCAAACTTTTCATGATAGAAGAAAATATCTCTTATTATCTGAGTTAATAAAATTATAATTTTTTAATATATGCTTTGTACATCTATTGCCGACCTCTAAATTAGTCTTCAACAAGTTCGGATTGTGTTCCATCAGCATATTCTTATGAAAGTTAATAAATTCATCCTCTCTCCCTCTTTACTTTTGTTCTTATTCATTTTGAAGCAATTCTAAAGATTGTCGTTGGTCACTTTGGTGAATAATGGTAGATATGATAATTTTTAATTTGAAAATCAAATTCAAATTCGCCAAAAGCTGAATTGATTATTTATTCAAATTAACTAATCTCAATTCGATCCAAAATGAACCGATTTAAGTCATAAAAGCATTTCGAAATTTTTTAAAATTAAAATAATATTTTTTATTTAAAAGTCTATATTATGAGTTTTCTAATTTAATTTGAAATCTAAAAACAATTTGAATTGCTTTTTATACTTTGATTTGCTATTTAATTCGTCATAATTTGAATTGATAGCTCGAAAAAATGTGATTTCAAAATGATTCAACTTAAATCCATCTAATATAATTTGTTTGCCACTTATATAGCCAATGATTTTTGTCCTTCCATTTTCTTTAATTTTTTTTGCAATAAAATTTTCTTTTTCTTCATTTTTATTAATTAATTTTTAAAATCTTTTGATTACATAAAGAGTTATATTGCTTTCTTTTAATGAGATTTTCAATTTTTATTTCTTAGATCCATC
>CATIWR010129854.1:0-40582 GCA_949677035.1 Omphalea diandra | reverse complement strand
GAGAAGAGTGAGCTGCCTAAGGTTTTCCAATTCTGGGACAATAGGTAAGCAAATTTATCTTCTTCTCAACTGAAATTAACCTCTCATGACATGTTAATCATGCATGGTTAGTGAGAATTATAGAGAAATTGAGGTAGAGCTCTTGGATGGAAGTTAAATCTAAGAGAACAAAAGCTGTTTGTGTTGTGTTTTGCTGTCAAACTAGAATTTTGTACCCCCAATTTCAGAACCCTAGAAGAGGAATTAGGGAAAGTGCAAAATATAAAAGTTGTAGATTTATGTCTCATATAAATGAATATGAAATAGTTTTACTGGATTCTCTGTGTGTGAATAGATATGGCTCCTTTAGTAGGACTGGGTCAAATCCAGACTGAGATGATCTCAGTCTTCTGTTTTCTTATATTTTGATGGCCTTATGTTCTGATTTTGACAAATCATAAAACATAAAATTTGTAGGATTATGTCCTCTATAAATACCTGTCATTCAGTTTTGATTGATTTGCTGTGTGGAAAGAGATATGGCTCATTGATTGGGACTGACTCTGTACTGGGATGAAACCTCACATTTCCTTTGAATCTATTTTCCTAGAATTTGATGGCCATAGATTCATAATTTGATGATGGTATAAACTTGAAAGTTGTATATTTATGTCTGATGTACATACCTATGAAATATTATTGCCAAATCCAGCACGGTTGTAGAGATATGGTCCCTTCATCATGACTATTTGTTAACATGTTACAAACCTGCTTACCCTGAGATTTGTCCTTTGTTTTGGTGACTTTATAGACTGAATTAGACAATGAGTAAAACATGAAAAACATTCCATTATATGTTTTGTAACTGGTGATAGATTATTATTACAATTGAATTGGAACAATTTTAGATACACCCAGGAAGGTAAGACCTACTCAGACTGAGATGATATTGCAATAAGGCAAAATTCAAAAATTCACCACATTTTCTATGTGCTTGATATTGGCTTGAAATTTGAATAAGTTGTATCATTATGTGTCTAGTTTATTTGAAAAAAAAGAATCAAGTAATTTGGATGAGTATATCTGGAGTTATTGATGTGAGAGTATAGCAAGCTTAGTCTGCCATATAAGGAAAATATGCATAAATACTAGGTCAATTTCATGAATCATGCCATAGCTGCATAACAAAATGAAAATCTTGCTTTATCATCATGAGTTGAATTGGTGTATTGAAATAGGTCTTCAAGGCATTAAGGATAATAGTGGGAATAAGCCGAAACCATACACAACTAAATAAGCTTGAATGAGGAGGTAAGTAAATAGCTAATGGTACCATATGTGTGATGAGTTAAATGCCATATACTTCAATGGAATGAAATGTTGTTTAATGTGATGATATTGTGGTATACATAGATGAAAGATTATTATATTCTTGATTTATTTATTTTCATTAGATGTTGATAAATTATGACTGGGGAATGAGAGTATGTGGTGATATGTGCTTCCAAAGTTGCAGGTGTTATTATTAGTCATTATATTACTAAAATTTTGTTGGATTTATAGTTGATTGGTTGAAAGGCTAATACTTGATATTTGTTGGGAAGTAAAACTATTCGATAGCCTGTGTGGCAATAAAATGTGATAGCCTATGTGGCGATAATATTTGATAGCCTATGTGGCGATAATATTTGATAGCCCATGTGGCGATAATATTTGATAACTTATGTGGGGATAATATTTGATAGCCCATGTGGCGATAATAATTGATAGCCCATATGGTGATAATATTTGATAGCCTATATGACAATAATATTTGATAGCCTATGTGGCGATAATATTTGATAACTTATGTGGCGATAATATTTGATAGCTGATTTGGCCATAATAGTTGATAACTTATGTGACGATAATATTCGATAGCCTATGTGGCAACAGCTAGTGTGGCAATAATATGATAGCCTGTGTGGCAATGAGATGATAGCCTGTGTGGCAATGATATAACAGCCAGTGTGACAATGATATAATAGCCTATGTGGCAATGATATAATAGCTTGTGTGGCAAGAACATTTGATAGCCTGTGTGGCAATGATATAATAGCCTGTGTGGCAAGAACTTTTGATAGCCTGTGTGGTAAGAACTTTTGATAGCCTGTGTGGCAATGAGATCTATAGCCTGTGTGGTAAATATATATATATATATATATATATAGCCTATGTGGAAACTAAAAATGAAAGTCTTTGTGGCAGTGATATCTATAGCCTATGTGGCATTTAAGAGGAAAAACTTTTTATTTCGTTCATAGATATGATGATGAGTTATTTATGTTTAAATATTGTTACGTTAATTAAGATTGAAGTATCATTATGCATTTACTTACTGAGTATGCAAACTCACTCTTTTGTATGAAATCTTATTTCAGGAAGAGTAGACTAAAGATTACATCCAATATACTTTTCGAAGTCGCTGTCTAGTAATGTAATAGAGGTTAGGCTAGTATGCAGTCAGTTAGTATTTTAGTTTGATTATTCATGTATGTTTTGTTATAAATAATTACTGAGTGGTGAACAAGAGACATAGTGAAAAAAAATTTTAATTTTGGTCTTTTAAATGACAATAGATAAACTTAGAGAGAAATTTAAATGATTATTAAATGGGATGTCACAGTGACTCCACTAGGGAACTTGAAATTGACTTCGCGTTCAATCTCTAGTTAACTTTTACCATATTAATTTTGCAATTAATTGGTCCAACTATATTAATATAGCATATATACTTCACCACATGAAATAGGTCTACCTTTAGAAAATCGATAAGTTCTTTAAACCTGTGACTTGATACATTTAGGTTAGGAGATGGTGAGGAGGGTTCATCACTCACAAGCTAAGTACTTTTAAGAATATAAAATGGGGGTTACAATAACTATCCTCAAAGCTTATGAGAGCTACCAAGTATGATAACCATCTCAACCATCTAGGCGCATGTAGGAGCCAATAACACCTTAAAATAGGATACTCATTTATTTGCATTTCTTTTTCAAAAGAAGGCTTAAAATCCTTAAAAAAGATAGTTAGGGCTTCCCTTATGTAAATACTATTGTTTCCCTCATTCCTTTTAATGTAATCACTCCCTTTTGGTAAATATTTATGCATTCCCCCTACTTTGCTATGTAAATGGTTTTTATTTCTTATATACATCCCTCTTTTTCTTGTTAAAGGGATTCTCCATTTCCTTGTATTTTTTCTTATTTGAGCAATGTAAATAGTTCTTAATTCCCTTGTGTAAATCTCTTTTTGGGACAATGACCCCTCTTAGGTCTGAGGAGACCACACACATTCTTTATTCCTTATTAGTAAAAGAATGAGACCCTACTTAGGAAAGAGCTACAAGACTTCATGTGTAGGAGGATCTTTTGCTAATAAAATGTGCATCTCATGCATACATGCATTCTTTAATTCATGCATCATACTGATAACCCTTATCTTGTAACCATCATAACTTTATCTAAACCCTTATAAAAAAGTAGAGGTAGTCGATTCACTTAGAAAAGTAAGACCTTTAGCCTGATCCAAAAATAAGAACTGATCATGGAACCCATAATATCACCAAAAGTGCTAGAGAGGATGATGGATGAGTTTAACCGTAACATGAAGGAGAGGGTCACTGAGGAGGTGAATAAGTGTCTCAATAATATATAAAGAAAGTAAAGTATCCATTGGTAGGATATATAAAAGGAAAAAACCTATGAAAACACCTTAACATGTGATGATTGATGATGATTTGTTTGGGATGAAGGTGTACCACAAGAGTAAGATGGCCAAGGTAGTAGGAAGTAATGTTATTGCTCTTGATAAACCTATGAAAAGTGAAAAGGAGAGTACTTGATTTGATAACTTTGCAAAGTAAGTAGAAAAGATACAAAAAGGGTATGGGTGCTAAAGTTTTAGAGAAAAGAACCAATATTAAGGAGTTGCTTACACGTAAACCCTATAAACTTTGAACTAACTTCCGAATACTCAAGCTCTTGAAGTTTACGGTTACCCAAAATGTAAATAATAATATTTATTCATATGTCTTAGTTATGAAGGCATCTAGTGTAACTACTAACGCCATGGTAGAACATTTTAACCTGTCGTTAGAGGGATTTATTAATACGTGGTATTTCAATCAACCAAAGAGTATTTAAGGAAGATGGGAAAAAATTGACAAAGGCTTTTAAGAAGCATTATGCATGTAATTCATATTTAAAGGTCACCTTATAGGATTTGGAGTCATAGAAACAAAAATCTAGGGAAAGTCTCAATGATTATATAAAAAGGTGGAAGAAAATAACCTTTGAAGCAACTACTAGGCCGATTGAGAGAGAATAGTTTTGAATGATTATTAAAAGAGCATTACTCGATATTGGCACTAGCATTAAGGATATGTTATTATGAAATTTTGAGGACCTTAGAGAAGTTGGGTCAGAAGCTGAAGAGTTAGAAACCAAATCAAAAAGACAATAAGGGGGAGGGGGGGAGGAAGAAAAAGTGCCCTATCTTGGCCTTAAGAAGAAAGAAACAAAACGGTTGACATGAATGCAGTAAGGGCTCTAAGGCAGTTTATAGATTTAGGAATGCCTCTATCTAAGGAATTCAGGATATTAATAGAAGAAGGGATAATGAAGCCTATGACACCGAGACCACCTCCTAACCCATTACCAAAGAGGTACGACAATAAGGCATACTATACTTTTCATCAAGGAGTTAGGCATAACATTGATGACTATTATAGGATTAGGTATGAGATTCATATCTCATTGATAATAAGACGATTTTATGCCTAATGCTAGAAGACTGAGTATAAGGGAAAAATCCTCTCTTGAATTATCATAATGTTCCACCTACTAACCAAGGGACATTTATGATAAATTCTAGAATTCCTTAAAAAGTTGTTATGGCCACCATTGAGGTACTGAGGGAGGTTATTGTTATGGTTTGCACTATAATCCATGGGAAAGCCTAAATGAAGAGATGAAGGAAGTGAAGAGGAAAAGAATGATTAAGTTATAGAAAGAGAGTGATAAGGAGATAAAAAGTGAACAAGTGAACCATTTAACATGAAGTGGAAAGTATTACCCTAATATAAAAGCTCCTAAGTAAGCAACAGTAAAAAAAGAAGAAGATAACCTTGTCATGAAGGAAAATGAGGAAGATAACCCTATTCTAAGGTAGTTAAACAAGATGTGGGTCTAAATCATTGTGTGTGAGTTCCTCATAACTTTTTAAGAGCATAACAAGGCTATAAAGGAATTTTTATTGACTCTAATTATCTCTAAGGAAGCCACACCAAAGGATGTCATTGCTTTGGTCACCTATAAAAGGAAAATCACTTTCTTTGATAAAGATTTACCATGAAAAGGGAGGGATTATAATATGGTTTTATTTATAAGAGATGAGGTGATCAGGAGGAACACTATATGTGTAATGGTTAATAATGCATCTAGGATTAACATTTGTCCTTTAAAACTTTTACATAAGTTTGGGGTGTCAAAGAAGGATTTGGAGGTGTTAAATAGTATCATTCAAGCCTACGACAATAGTAAAAGGTCAGTTGTTAGTGTATTCAAGACCATGGTAAAAACCTAAGATTGTTACAGTAATGGTGAAATTTATAGTTTTGGACATCCCTATCACCTTCTCACTATTATTAGAAAGGCTATGGTATCAACCATTAGGGGAAATGCCATCCACAATGCATCAGAAGGTCAAGATTCCTTACAAGGGTTAACTAGTCACTATTTATGCAAAGGTTGAAAAAATTATATCAACATTAAGTGTAGTTGTGCCGCATCTTAAAAGTTTTCAAGTTGTTGAAGTTATAGACAAGTGGTTTAACCCAAAGGTGATTGTTATCATGAAGAATATGAATTATTTTTCTAGATCAAGGGTTAGGAAAGAATTCTATAAGAGAGTTATAGTTTTAAGAGGTCTTAACTCAAACCACTAGAAAGGGATTTTGTTATCATGGAAAAGGAACAAAGCTATAAGTAAGAGATTTACGTGGTCCTCTGTCTGATTTCTTTAAGAAGGGGAAGTAGTGGGAGAAATTAAGGAAAAAACCACTAATGAGGATGAGAAGCCACTGGCTGATGACATAATGGATGACTCAAGAAGGCGTTCTTTGAAATGAAAGTCAAGGAGATAGGTTATTAGAACTATAGGTATTCAGCAGATGAGGAAGATTAGAAAACGAATAAGAAAAAGAAGAATAAAAAGAAGAAGAAGGAAGGTAAGTAGGTTATAGGGGAGAAGAGTACTCAAGAATTAGACCAGGTTATGATTATGTATGGTCTTTAGACCTTGGTCATGGAATGATAAATGAAAGATGTTTGAGGAAGAATATGAGCAGTATCTGCTAGACCAAGAGTTATGGGCTACAAGTGAAGATCTCATATAAAAGATGTTTGGCATAACTAGCCAAGGAGCACCCTTTTGTGGATCTAAAATGGAGATATATTAGGTTATCCAAGTTCACAACAGGCAAGTACACTAGGGTGAGTTTGGTAGATTTTAAGAATATGATTATAAGTTACATTGAGAATATAGGTGAAGGTAAGAAAGCACAAGATCGATATGGAGCAAGTCGAGTTGGAAAGGATGGTTCTTTAAAAGAGCCTTATGAAGATTGACTCAGAGGTAGTCAAATGAAGCAAGACTTCGAAATGGTGATGAAAGTGGTTGCTGGTATAGAATTTAAGGACAGAATATATACTAAATAGATGAGTGAATTGAATGTAGCTCAAGTGATTGATGAGAAAAAAGAAAGGGAAGAAAAGACGATTGGTGTGAAAGAAATTCTTATCAATCCACCAGAATAGGCTACTTTCCCTGATGCCACTGATATTCTTGTCTCCAGTCTTTTTGAAGATGACGATGTACTTATTTTCAAGTTTAAGGCAAAGAAAAATGAGTTTGCTTATTTGTGTGATGTGTTATCTGATGTTAGTGTATATATCATGCATCATTTCATGAGCATATTTAATATTAATTCAATACATATACTACATTTAATATTGGCACACAAAAAATCCAAAAATTTGGTCATTGATAATGATGTCGCACTAAAAGAGTGGAAGAGGTTTGAACAATTGCTTAGAAAGTGCTAGAGGGTCTCTGGTTTGATATATGAGATATACTAGGGGTTATTAAAGGATAGTTGAGCATAGGATCTTGACTTATCTACACATGAGGCTGGTAAAGCAGAAGCTAAGAATGATGAGACCAAAGTGGGCTCAGTTAGTTAAAGATGAGGTGAGGAAGTAGTTGAATGCAAAGTTTCTAAAAATAGTTGATTACTCCAAATGGTTGGCAAACATAGTACTAAAAGGGATTGGAGAGTGAGGATGTGTGTGGATTATAGAAACTTGAACAAGGTTTGGTTAAAGATAATCTTCCTCTGCCTCACATTGATGTGTTAGTAGATAGCGCAATGACATATGTCATGTACTTCTTTACAGATGGGTTCTTAGACTATAATCAAATCCTTACGGTAATTACAAATAATGTGAAGATGACTTTCATCATAGAATGGGGAACACATTGCTACAAGGTGATGTCATTTGGATTAAAGAATGTAAGAATGACATACTAATGGATAGTGACTGCCACATTTCATGACTTGATCCATAAAGAAGTAGAGGTGTATATGGATGACATAATGGTAAAGTCAAACAATGGAAGGACATTTTGAAGCCTTTGAAAAGTTCTTGAAGACTATCGATGAGTACAATCTAAGGTTAAATCTTAAGAAGTGTGTGTTCTAAGTTACATCTAGTAAACTATTGGCACATGTGATAAGTGAAAAGGATATTGAAGGAGATCTAAACAAAGTGAAGGCCATTCAAGACATGCCTGCACCCAAGATAAAGAAAAAAGTCCAAAGTTTCCTAGGTCACTTACAATACATCAGCAAATTCATAGCTAGGCTCATTCCCATATGCGAGAGAATCGTTAAGTTGTTAAGAAAGGACTAATCGGTGAAGTGGAATAAACAGTTCCAAAAAGCCTTCGAGAGGGTAAAAAAGTATTTAACTAGCTTGTTAATCTTAAAACTCTCCATGTTAAAAAATTCGCTAATTTTACATCTAAAAGTAGAAGAGAGTTCTATAAGGGTAATGCTAGCTTAAGAGAATGAGACAGGGAATGAACATGTCATGTACTATCTCAACAAGAAACTGTTTCCTTATGAGAAGAATTATAACTAAGTAAAAAAGACTTACATAACATTTGTGTGGTCTACGAAGAAGCTATGACACTATTTTTAGTCATACTTAGTCAAAGTTGTTTCCAATCTCAATTCAGTCAAATATCTATTTGAAGCTCCTTTTTTTATTAGAAAATTGGAATGACTGATATTATTGATAGAAGTGTATGACTAAGAAAGTGATTAAGGGTTAAGCAGTCGCTAAATATTTACCCTAACAACCTCTTAAAGAAGGAGGGTTTGAACTTTTCTAGTTCATAAATGAAGGATTATGAGTCATCAAGCCTTAAGGATAGAGGATGTATTTTTTTGGAGTAGTAAATAAGAAAGGAGCTAGCGTAAGGGTAATCTTAATATCACCAAAACGAAACCTTTCCCTATGGCCAAAAAACTTTATTTCAAGGTAATGAATAACATGACAAATATGAAACCTGCGCATTGGGTTGGAATCTTTGATACAAATAAAGGTAAGAATGGTGAAAGTATTTAGGGACTCATTGTTAGTAATTTCTTAATTAACTGATGAGTGGAAATTGAAAGAGGACCAACTAAGCCCATATTTGGAACATTTGAAGAGTTTGGTGTATAACTTTTAGAGAATCATATTTCACCATATCTTATTAGAGGAACATGTGATGGTTGACGCCCTTACAACCTTGTTTTCCATCTAGGATAGGCCGAAGATGTTGTCGATGAAATCACTTCTCACATTAAAAACTATTATACCTGGCTACGTTGACAATGAAGTGACACAAGAGTTAGTAAAAAATCAACCATGTTACTATGACATGCAAAATTACCTAAAAGGTTGGGAGTACCATGAAAAGGCTAAAAGGAAAGAGAAGACATGATTTAGAGGCTAACATTGTTGTTCATAGTTTATGATGGTATAAACAAATGTCTGATGGAGTTTGAGTGTTTAATAAAGAAAGAAGCAAATAAAGTTATGAAATAGGTATGTGTAGGGATTTATGGCCCCCACATAAATGGGAAACATTGGCAAGGAAAATTTTGAGGATAGGTTTTTATTAGACTACTATAGAGCAGGATTGTATTCAGATGGCTTGAAGTTGTCACAAGTGTCAAATTCATAGCAACCTTAATCACTTGCCTCTTATGGAATTACAAAGTTTGACATCGCCTTAGCCATTCGCAACATGGGGTATTGATGTGAACAAAGAAATAAGGTCAGCTTCTATAAAGGGACATAAGTACATTGTAGTGGTGATAGATTACTTCTTGAAGTGGGCAGAAGCCAAGTCTTTCGGTAAGTTAGGGGTAAAGTATATGGCTCAATTTATAAAAAAGAATCTCATTTGTCATTATGGTGTACCACATTACATTTTAATGGACAATAAAGTGCACTTTCAGGCAAAAGTCAGAACAATCATGGAGAAGTGCAAAGTAATCCATCATAAGTCATCATCTTACAAGCTACAAGCCAATGAAGTAATAGAAACAACTAATAAGAACGTCAAGAACAAACTTGCTAAGATAGTGGAAACTTACAAGGATTGGTTTGAGAAATTGCCTTTCGCATTTCGTGTATATCAAACCATAACTAGTTATAGACACAATATGAACATATTTATGATTATTGCTTCTAATGGACATTACAAATAAGAGTCCCTTTTTAAATGCCTATCCTCTTAGTATTCATGTTATGGAATAACAGTGGATTATAAGATCTTCAGATAAAAGGAAAGTATAGGGATAAATGAAGAAACTTAGTGTTAAAGATATTTTTACAAATGCATATTTTATTTTAATGGCAGTGTTTATGATTAAGGTTCTTTGCCTCTTCAAACACAATTGAGCTCTTTATACAGAAAGTTAATTACAACTTTAAAGAGATAGGATAGAATCTTATCCAAAAAGAAAAAAAAAGCAATCTTATCTGGACAAAAGTGAAACAGATCCTTTACTGGCACACTAGTGTTAAATGCACTTCCACACTATACACTTGCATACTTTTTACAATTGAATATCACTTATAGACTTTACGTACTGCTACTTACACATTAGATGATGGGCATAGGATGACAGTTGGTCATTACTTGATGATGGGCTCCTGGAATGGTGACATGTTCATGTAGCAATATTATGAGTCACCACTATTTATGGAATCCTTATCTATAGTAGAGTATGGTTCTTTGTACTCCGTATAGTAGCCATATGGGTCTTGAGAATCTGGTTCTAAAATATAGTCTTTGTTAGAGACATCATTGAGGAGACATGGTTATAGTAGTGACTCATATCATAACCATCTATCTATCATTAAATCCTAGCAATAATCAAAAGGATGAAAGTCCTAAGGAGCATCTTTAGATAATGGAGGCCATATTTCTTCTAGAGTAACTTTATTTTATTGGGACATATGTCTTTAGAACTCATAAAATTCATGATGGTGGTTAAAAACATCATGATTGTAAAGTGAAAATTGATATTCTCTATAAACTTGGAACATATGCATGGGCCTGAATCTTAAAATATTATGGTTAACAAAATAGGGATGATGGAAATGAGAATAACCCTTTTTTCCACAGGCTAATTATGGACCACAATGTTTAAGCCTTGCACTACAAAAGGAAATCAATTTGTCCAAAGGTTGGAACCATTCAAGAAAAGCCCTTATATGGGGACTGATCCTCTATTGAACTTTTGTTTCTATGAGATATGAGCAAAGATGGTAAGGTCAAATTTCTACAGTTATGGTATAGAGTAAGCAAAGATATCATAGTAGATAAATAAGTTCTTCTAGCCATTTCCAATAAAAATGTGTTTCTATGAAGAAATCCAGAAAGATATAGACTTTAAGGAATTGGTAATCGCGATGAAAACCATAGATGTTGAGGTAGGTTAGTTTGAATTATCTTATGCAAAAAGACTGGTAAGAAAAGATTTGTCTTTTGGCTAGTTTAGTGAGCTAGATGTATATGGTAGGAAATTAAACTTTTGGAGATGCCTCTACTTTCAAATAGGGTTATGGGTTTGAAGAATATAAGGCCATGAGGAAGAGAGGAATGGTCTTCATTTGATGAATAAAGGAAATAATTTGTGGTCTTAATAAGAAATCTAGGATCAAATTCTTATCTTCTTTTATATGCTCAACATTAAAAGTCCACTTACTAAACCATTCTTTCCATCTCAATAACTATGGATGAGGTAGGTTTTTTCCTTCGAATTCTACCATCTTTAAAAATGATGAACAATCCATGATGATAGTGAAATGATGGCCAATAAGGTGGAATTTAAATTTTTTTATTCCATTCTTGATAGTTAAGATCTCTTTAAAGTAGAATGATAATAGAGCTCTCAATCTGTGAATTTTCTAATTGCAAAACTACAGATTCGTATTTGTTTGTCTTGTTCTCTAAGGAGAATAACACCCCAATAGTGATCATTTGCATCTGTCTACAAAATTCTTGTTCCTGTTGAGGGACTCTACAGAGGTGACAAATTTTACATCTCTTTTTAACTATCTTTTATTACTTTGACTTTTAAGGAGGGTCTTTCTTTAGCATTATTCTAAATAGATTGGCTTCTTTAGTGAAGTGGGGAACAAAATCTATGATAATTTGCAATTCCAAAAAATTACTATGCGAGAGATTTTTGTATGGAAATTCTAATAATTATGCACCATTGTAGGGTCCTAGTTTGTACTGACCATCTTGAAAGATCATTTTAAAAACTTCAATCTTTGTTTATGGAATGTGCATTTTGGTGGAGGAGAGGATGACACCATAGCTCTTTGTAAGATCAGTAAACTGGAAGAGTACTTGTTGATGAGATAATTGATATGGAGAAAAAAAAGTAAGATGTCCTCTATGTAAGCTAAATTGTTGTGTAGGATTGGTTCATAAATATTGATCATTACCTTTTGAAATAGTGATGGAGCAACTTTGAGATGAAATGTCATAATCTTCCATTGATAATGTCAATTTGGAATACAAAAAGCTATCTTATGATGATCTTCTAGTTTAATTAGATTATACTTTGAAAAGTATTTGACCTTAGATAAGTAAGTGAATTATGATGAGATCTTTAGAAGTGGAAACCTATCATTCTTTTAAAAAATGGTTTAAATGTTAATAATCAATCAATAATCTCTTTTTTGCAACAAACTTATTTATAACTTTTATTGATTTACAAACCTAATATGAATTGGTTATTTCAATTATATTTTGGGCCAAAAGTTAAGAACATTTTTACTTGGCTAAGGCCGAGTCTTTTAGTGTAATTCTTAGGATAGTGACTTTGGTTGGGTTGATGTCTTCATTTTGTTTAAAGGGTAAGGAAATGAAAAAGTTTGAATTGGTCCATAATAGGCCAACATGTTTGGATAGAAATTCAATATGGCTATCTGCATAATAATGAGCTTGGATATCTTTTTGAATAGAGGCAAAAGATGGTGGTATTTAGGCTAAAAATAGGGCCATAAACATGAAAGACACTATAGTGTAAGACTAAAAATAATTTTTGAATTTGAGACGAGTAAGGACTCTAAGTTTGGAGATCTTTTAATAAAGATCAAATCCAATGACACGATCTTTATCTAGTAAGGTGGATCCAAGAAGTTTGGTGTGGACATAACATCCTAAAAATAATTGGATTGTAATGGTTGAGGCATTTATAACACTGGTATGAAAAATTTCACCATTGGAAACTTTAAAATACTGCTTATAAGGCT
This sequence comes from Omphalea diandra, assembly GCA_949677035.1. NCBI lineage: Eukaryota > Viridiplantae > Streptophyta > Magnoliopsida > Malpighiales > Euphorbiaceae > Omphalea > Omphalea diandra. The sequence continues at coordinate 27,671 of CATIWR010129854.1, read as the reverse complement.
TCCAATATTTTGATGGAAGAACTTTTGGGTTAAGGATGAATAAGTGAGCACCAGTGTCTAAGAATGCAAATGACTGGATTGGCTTGGTATACTTTTTTGAAAAAAATATGGACATAAGCTAGTGGAATAAGATGATCAACATCAATCTTAAGTTCGTCTAGCAAATTTATAGGGCACGATTGAGGTTGAGTAATGCAGTTGATGGAGTGGAAAGGACCATTATATTCTTAATCAAAGTCATCTTTTAAAGAAGGAAAATCTTATATGGCGAAGACTATATCTAGGAAACATCATCATCAATAGAAAAAAAGGACTAAATATTTGCATCTTTAATATCAATTACAGTGGAAATTTCAATTTGTTGGAGCATTTTTATAGCATGTTTTGGCTAATTTGGACAATTTTTCCCATAATGACCTTCTTGACACAAAGATATCATTTGTCAAATTTCTTTCTTCCTTTGTATTTCTTCTTTCTGAAGAAATGCCATTTCTTTGATGAATGTCTTTTGGAGCCATGACCTTTAGTCTTAAAATTGTGCTTATTCTTCTATGACAAGCAAATAAGGTATTTTACATGTGTTGGCTTAGGGCACGAAGAAAGGGGGTTGAATTGGTGGTTGATTAAAAAATTAAAATGGAAGGCTAATGTGTTTAGGAGATTAAGAAGAAGCTAAGAAAAATCAACACAAAGGTTTATAGTGGTTCAGGTGTTAAAAAATCCTACGTCCACTCCTCAATTCTTCATAATTAGGTGTTTCACTCAACTAAACTGGTATTTCCAAGCTTACGCTAAACTTTTATAACTTGTGTTTTCTAGGCTCACACAAAAACCCTTACACCTTGTTTTTTTAGGCTCATACAAATACCCTTACACCTTTTATTTTCTAGGCTCACACAAAAACCTCTCACAAGTGTTTTGTATAGGTTCACACTTCTACTGCTTACAAGAGTTTTGAATCTAAGGTAACTCTCAATCTCTTACAATGGCGTTTATTGCTCACACCTAATAATCAATAACACATAAATGAGAATGAAAGAAGTAAGTGCTAAATCAGCAAGAGTTTGTTACAAACGAATGAATTCTCTTGCATTTATATCTGTTTAATATAGTATTTATAGCCCATATCCAACAAAGAGATGTTACTATCTACAAATTTCCAAGTTGTGCTAGGCAAATTTTGTATTAAATGCTTATCAGGCAGAAGTCGCGATCGCTATTACAATTTCACGATCATGAATTTCCAAATTGCATTGAGGAGCTAGAAATCGCGACAGAGAACCTCGTTCTGTGTCTAATGTCTAGTCCATGTGTCAGCTGCTTATTAGATGTACAAAAAATGTAGCTATTGTGTTATATCTACTTCTTGAAAGTCGCGATCACAAGTTGCCTTTGCCTTGGGCATGACTGAAACAATAGATTCCTCTATTTAAAAATGAAATTTTAGCTTCTTGAGTCATGGTTGCGACCATAAATTTGCCCTCGCGATTTTCAATCTGCAACGGATACCTTAGATACTTGGCATGTTGTGGCTGTGACTTTGGTTCCCTCTTTTGTCATTATGAAAGTCACGGTCGTGGACCAGACATGATACATATCGCAAATTCCTCTGTAACTCAAGCTCACTTTCTTCGGCTATGTCATAGTTGTGAATTCGCCTGTAAATTCCTCTAGTCTAGTTTCATTCATCCTTATGACAAATTCACGGTCATGATTTAGGATAAACATACTGCGAATTTGGATGAACTTCTCAAGGTTGGAGATTTTAAATTCCATCCAACTTCCAATGAAAAAACTAATTTAAATCTACAAAACAACATTTAATAAAAGTATTAGAACTGATCAATCTCTATTATAAAGATTAAAAGAGGTTTATGACTTAGGTTTAACCAACCTACTCCAATAATCTCCCCCTTTTTGATTTTGATAACTTAGATTGATCTTATGGAAAGTCAAATGCATGAGTTGTGAAGTTGGGATGGTTAATGATGAAATGATTAATGAATGCTTAAACAAATTTTTAGTCAATGATCAAAGAAAATCTAAGTACTAAAAAAAAAAAAAGGCTCCCCCTCAACTTATGATTTTTCTATTAAAATGTTTTTTCTCTATACAATTCTCTCCTCTCTTGGCAATATCAAAAAGAGGGTGAATGGAAAAAGATCAAACAAAATGAATAAATATGAGATAAAGTGATCATAATGAGCAAATATTTACTCATAGAATCACAAAAATTGCAACCACATATAGCAAATATCAATCACTTACATTAGGAAACAAAGAATTGCAAATTAAAATACTTTTATTTATTGATTAGTTGTGGGATCAACAACTATACATCAAACATTTTAAAAGAAAATAAACTAGTCTAACAAATTAAAGAACTGTCATAATCTCCAGAAGTATCTTGCTCTTCATTGTCTCCTCCTCCTTCAGCTTCGTCTCCATCCTCAACCTCTTAGTTGTCTTCCTCCTCCAGCATGCCTTGCTAATTGTCGAAATCTAAAAGATGATAGGAAGGAGAACCCATTTTCTCTTGAAGGTCCACTGGGTCACTATGTAGGTGGAAGAGAAGGATAAATCGTCTCTTTAACATTCTTATCACCTTATCTAGCTTTAAGTTGATGGTGGCAAGAGATATATTAGTCTTATATTTTGGTTGAAGAGGTGACACTTGTATTGCTCCTTTTTTAATGATAAGCCTTTTTCTTTTGGAGGCTTGGGATGTTTCCAGGTTTTTTGCCCCAAAGCACCCAAAGTATAGGCATAGAATCTGGGTGGATGGCTTTCGCATTAATAAGGTAGGTGAGGTCCAAAAAATTTTATGAAGGAAGGAGTTTCTTTGTGATGGATTTTTCATTTTCCTCATTGAGAGCACTAACATATATGTAAATGGTAGTCACATAGGAAGGAAGGAGAAATTGACTCTTAGGTTTGGTGTTTATGTGCATCAATTGATCCATAAGATAGCGATTAGATTGGATAGGCTTATTTTTAATAAGATAGAAAAGAAAAGCAAGGTCCTTTTGGGATACTTTTTCATTACCATCACCCCTAGCATTAATAGAGAAGGTGATGATATAGTGAAGTAACCAAAATGGAAAGGTTTTGATGTATTTGGCTAAGGAGGTTTTAGGATCATGTTTGGTCTCGATAGAAACTTCAGACCAAAACTCAGAGTAAATGACATCAAGTGCAAAGATAATGAATGGAATGTTATCTCGGACTTGAAGATTGAAAAGGTTGGATAATTGTTTGAAAGTTATAAAGTAAGGGTCTCCAAATGCATGAAAAACTAACTCGTACTATTCAATGTGGGATTCAGCTATATGGCTTTGAGTCATGATGCATATAAACTCTCTCATGATTTCTTTATATCCGGGCTCATCCCAGAAGATGAATTCATTCCATCCTAAATTAGAAAGAAATGCATGCATCTCATCTTTGATCTCCAGAGACTCTAGAAGAAATGTATAAAGAATTTTATTTGGGAGGATGATATTGGACGTGTTGGCCTTGTAACGATCCTTCTCCTCTTTTATAATTCCTTTCATTTGATGTAAGGTTAGTGGTCCAGAGGGTTATGCTACTGCTTTGCCCTTTTTTGCTCTTGAAGACTTCTTAGGAACCATTAGAGAGGGTAGGAAGTTTTGAGAGATTTGAGAGTATAAGAGAATATAAGATTGATTAGTTGTATGAAGTGATGATGAAAGTCACTATTTAGGGGGTTTATATAAGCATAAAAATGGTGTATAAATGGCTAAAAATGACTAGAATGTGAATAATGAAAGGTTGAAAACAGTTGGCAGTCAAATCAAATAAATGTGTGGTAGTTACTAGAATTTGTGACTACAAATTGAAAATCACAACCGCTAATTCTGAAATATGTGAGTAACGTATTAAAAATCCTTAGCAACCGACATGTAAAATGGTCAAAATTTTGAATTTTTGACTAAATTAGAAGTGGAGAGCAAATTTCGCGACCGCGAATTGATAGTTATCAGCCGGGAAAATGAACTTATAATTCCCGACTGAGTCAATAAATTTCAACTGCGAATTACAAGGCAAGAAGAAAAACAAAATTTGGCATTTGAAGTTGTGATCCACTTAATATGTTGATACTTAATTTTACAAATTGACGTAGAAATGCACAATTGTATTTAAAATTAAGACATCCAAAGATAAATATCACAAATAACCAACACAAAGCAATTAAACAAAAAATGATATTTGTCACTTTAGGGAATTTCCATCAATCATTCTTAATTATGTCTTAATGAAGTTCAACCTTTCTTCACTGAGAGGTTTAGTGAAAATATCCACAAGTTGATGATTTGTGTTTATAAATTCTAAAACACCATCACCATTTTGGACATGATCTCTAAGAAAATGATGTCTAATATCTATATGTTTTCTCCTATAATGTTTGATGGGATTTTTAGAGAGATTAATTGCATTTGTGTTGTCAGATTTAATAGGAATGTGATAAACATCCTTACCGTAATCCTTCAATTATTATTTCATCCAAAGTACTTGGGTGCAATAACAACATGTAGCTATATACTTAGCTACATACACAAGGCAACTAAAACTTGCTTCTTGCTAAACCAAGACACTAAACATTCTCTTATAAATTGGTAAGTTCTAGAAGTGTTATTCCTATCTAATAGACTATCGGCATAATCCACATTCGCGTAACCTATGAGACTAAAGGATGAATTTGAAGGATACCATAATCCTAAATGCAATGTGTTATGCAAATATTTGAAAATTCTTTTGATAGCATTCAAATGTGACTCTTTGGGACATGATTGAAATATACCACACATACATATATTAAACATAATATTAGGTCTAAAAGCAGTAAGATAGAGTAGAGAACTGAGCATACCTTGATATTTCTTCTCATCAACACTCCTATCGGATTCATCTTTGTCTAATTTGATGGTACCATTCATTGGTGTTTTTGCTACTTTGCATCCATCCATGCCAAATTTCTTGAGTAGGTCCTTTGTGTATTTGGCTTGGTTGATGAAGATCCCTTTTTGGTTTGCTTGATTTGTTAACCAAGGAAAAACTTGAGCTCTCCCATCATGCTCATTTCAAATTCACTAGTCATACACTTAGTAAAATCCTTACATAAAGATTCATTAGTAGCAAAAAAAATGATATCATCAACATAAATTTATACTATTAGTGTATCATGTTTGTGTCTTTTATAAATAAAGTTATGTCCATCTTTCCCTTTTTAAAGTCATTTTTCAAAAGAAAAGAGCTAAGCCTTTCATGCCAAGCTCTTAGAGCTTGTTTCAACCCATATAAGGCTCTTTTCAATTTATAAACATAATTTGGAAAACTATGTGATTCAAAACCAAGAGGTTGTTCAACATAAACTTCCTCCTCAATAACACCATTTAGAAAAGCACTATTGACACCTATTTGAAATAATTTAAAATCATATGGCATGTATAAGCTAAAAGAATCCTAATGGCGTCTAACCTTGCAACAAAGGCATAGGTTTTATCATAGTTTATGCCTTCCTCTTGGATGTAACCTTTTGCAACCAATCTTGTCTTATTCCTAGTGATGAATCCTTGCTCATCTAACTTGTTCCTAAACACCCATTTGTAACCTACAATTGGGTGTTCCTTGGACCTAAGAATAAGTTCCCATACATTATTTCTCTCAAATTGGTTGAGTTCCTCTTGCATAGCAGTCACCCAACTCTCATCATCAAGAGCCTCATCTATAGATTTTAATTCGAGTTGAGAAATAAAAGCAAGATTGTTATTTAAAAAGTTGAGTTAATATCTAGTACTTGCACCCTTTGAAGTATCACCAATGATTAAATCTTTAGGGTGATGCTTGGAAAATCTCCAATCTTTGGTAGATCTTGATTTAGCAATGCTTCTAGTTGATGTAGAGGATTCTTGTCTACTTTTGATGACTAATTCCAATTTTTCAAAATCACCTACAAGATCATCAACAAAAGTACCTTTCCCAAGATTAAGCTTAATGGATTCATCAAAAACAACATGCATAGACTCTTGAACAACTATTGAATTCTTATTAAAGGCCCTATAGGCCTTGCTAGAGGTGGAATACTCTAATAATATACCTTCATTAGTTTTTGAGTCAAATTTCCCAAAATTATCCTTAGTATTCAATATATAATACTTGCATCCAAATTCTTTTAGATATGATATCTTGGGTTTTCTACCATTTCATAGCTCATAAGATGTTTTACTGAGAATAGGAGTTTTAAAAACTCTATTTGCAATATAACATGAAGTATTAATGGCTTTGGCCCAAAAGTAATTTGGTAAAGAATACTCATTGAGCATAGTTCTAACCATCTCTACTAGTGTTCTATTTTTCATCTCTATGACACCATTTTGTTGTGGTGTTCTAGGAGTTGAAAAGTTGTGAAAAATCCCATTCTCTTGGCAATAGGATTCAAAAGACTCATTTTGAAATTCCTTTCCATGGTCACTTCTTATAGAAGAAATGAAGTAATCCTTTTCATTTTGAATTTTTTTTTTTGCAAAACTTTTAAAACATCATAAGTATCATACTTATGAACTAGAAAGGACACCTAAGTAAACCTAGAGTAGTCATCAACTAGTACTAGTGCATAATGTTTTCCACCTAAACTAGCATTCCTAGTAGGACCTATTAAGTCCATATGAATCAATTGAAGAGGTTTAGATGAACTTACAATGTTCTTTACTTTAAAGGAAGATTAATGTTGCTTCCCCATTTGGCAAGGACCACATGTCTTATCTCTAAAAAACTTTAGCTTGGGAAGACCTTCAACTAGCTTTCCTTTTAATAAGCTTTGTAATATATCCATGCTAGCATGTTCAGGCCTTCTATGCCATAGCCAAGCTTCAGTACTAAGAGACATAAGACACTTAATAGATTGGTTACCAAATTGTCTAAGTCCATTAGATAGGTATTGCCTTTCCTTTCACCATTGAAAACTACCTTTTATCCACTAAGGTGGCAACTCAACATTTTCTAAAGGTCAAAGGTGACTTTATTACCTTTGTCACATAATTGACTTACACTAAGCAAATTATGCTGCAAGCCATCAACTAACAAGACATCATTAATTCAAAAGCAACCATTCTTACCAATGGTTCGAATGCCAATTACCTTACCCTTGGCATTATTACCAAATTTGACATTACCACCTTCTTTATCCTTTAAGGCCATGAATAGCTTCCTATTGCCCGTCATATGCTTTAAGTATCCACTATCCACATGCTAATCATTTGATTCATTGGTGGCTGCCAAACACCCATACACAACATAAATAAATTACCTTTTCTTAGGTACCCAAGCATACTTGGGCCCTAAGGGGTTAGGTTTTGAAGGATCCCCCAATTTGAGGTGTGCCTTTCTAATGTAACAATAAACATTTATGTGTCCATACTTTATGCAATAATGGCATTAGAGTTTAGATCTAGGTGTCTTCCTCCTATGCAATTGCATGGTATGAGTGAGGGGTTTTCTCATACCAATATGATGTGTGTGAGAGCATGAATAGGTGTAAGTGTGTATTTCCTGTGTAAGTGTGAATGACTTTTGCTGTACATATAAGCATGATTGGCCTTTTTTGATATAGGCCTTGAGCCTTGTTGCACCTTTCCTTTGCCCTTAGGCATTGGGGGTTTAGTGCTTGGGGTATTTTTCTTTCCAACGACCTCAATACTTGAAGTTTGAGGTGTTGAGGCTCTAATGAATGTAGTGGAAGGAGATATAGAAGAAGAGGCTCCATTAAAGCGCATACCATGCTTAATCAAGGGAGTTCTTTGTGATGCAGCATATCCAAAGCTTTCTTGCTCTTATGAAACTTAGAGATAAAGCTTCTAAGCTCAATGACTTCTCCTTTCAAAGAGTCATTCTCTTTTCTTAATAAAGCTAGAGATAAAGATGATTTGGAAAGATTTTCCATTGACTTCTTGAGTTCTTCATTTGAAGATCTTAATTCACTTACAAGGCTATTAAGGGATTTGAATTCATCCTCTAATTTATTACAGTTCTTCTTATAAGTTTTCATTTGTGACTTATATTTGTCACATTTAATGGTAAGAGCTTCTAAAAGCTAATCATCTACATCATCTAAGTAATCATATTCAGAATAAGAATGAGGAGAATAACTTACCTCATTAGGAGAGTCCTCTTGAGACATAAAATATATGTTAGCAATATTTTCTTCTTCATCATCTTCACTTGAGCTATCATCTCAAGTGGCTTTGAAGGTTTTCCTCTTCTCTTTTTGCCATTTCTTCCTCTTCTTTAGCTTAGGGCAATCATACTTGATCTGGCCTTGTTTGCCACACTAATAGGAAGTGACTTCGTTTGATCTCTCTTTGGGATTTGAAGTTGCTTTCTTGAACTTCCTTCTTTCTTTTCTTCTTCTAATAAGCTCCTTGGTCCTCCTAAAAAGCATTGCAAGTTCCTTATCCTCCTTGTCACTCTCCTCTTCACTTGAAGCTATTTCTACTTCCTTATCTTTTGAAGATGATTTGAGTGCCTAGGTCCTTTTCCCTGGTTTTTCTGATTTCTCCCCTTGACCTCTCATTCTCTTCATTTCTTTATCTTTCTATAAGGCTAACTCATGAGTTAAGAGTTTGCCTATCAAGACATCTATTGGCACCTTCCCTATTTTTGGGTTGGATTCTTGGATACTGCACACTATAGCACCAAATTTCTCAAGAAGTAAAGATTTCAAAATTTTGGAATTTACCTCATGATTTATGAGAACCCTACCGAACCTCTTCATGTAGGTGACAATCATTACAAGCCGATTTGTCATATCTATTATGCTCTGTTCCTCTATCATGAATAGCTCCCACTTTGTCACATACATCCCAAGTTAGCTGGATTTCACCAAAATGGTGCCCTCATGATAATTCTCCAATCCCTTTCAAATACCATAAGCAGTTTGGGAATGTTGAACCCTTTTAATTTCTTCTCTTGAGAGAGTACTTATAAGGATTGCTATGGCTCTATTATTTTTGCCATTAGATCTTTTGTGTGCTTCAACCCATTCTTCTCTAATCGAAAATGGTGGCAGAGAACCTCGTCCTATGTCTAACGGCTAGTACACGTGTCAACTACTTATTAGATGTCCAAGAAATGTAGTCGTTGTGTTCTACCTACTTCTTGAAAGTTGTGACTGCGAGTTTTCTTTGCCTTGGCGCGATTGAGACCGCGAATTCCTCTATTTAAAGATGAAATTTCAACTTCTTGAGTCGAGTCGAAACCATGAATTTGCCTTCGTGATTTTTAATCTTCAACGGATACCTTGGACACTTAGCGTGTTGTGGCTGTAACTTTGGTTCCCTCATTTGTCACTATGAAAGTCACGATCGCGAACCAAGTGCAATACACATCACGAATTCCTCTATGTCTCAAGCTCACTTTCTTCGGCTAGGTTGCAGCTGCGAATTTGCCTGCGAATTCCTCTGGCCTAGCTTCATTCACTCTTATGACAAATCTAAGGTCGCGATTTACGATAAACACATTGAGAATTTGGATGAACTTCTCAAGGTTGGAGATTTTAAATTCCATCCAACTTCCAATGAAAAAACTAACTTAGAATCTACAAAACAACACTTAATAAAAGTATTAGAACTGATCAATCTCTATTGACAATATCAAAAGAGGTTCATGACTTAGGTTTAACCAACCTAGTCCAACAATATGATATTTTAAGAGATGGATCTTTTTGCTGTCTCATCATTTGAACTATCAATTTTCGGTGTTTACAAAGTCTTTATAATGCTTGCAACATGATTTGATAAATTTCTCCAAAGGAAAAATCATTGACTTGCTCATCTTTCTGTTAAATTAGGCTCATCATAGATGTAAACGAAGTCTTTTAGAATGAGTTGTAAAGGCCTATTTTATATCAGGGTTAAAAAAATCCATTGAGATGATAAAATTTCTTAGACATCTGCTAGAAGTGGAAATTTAAATCCTTTTTTCTATAAAGAGCAACATTTCATTTTGAAATAATCTTTGCATGTTATTTTGGTATCATCTTGAACTCTTCCCACTAATTCATAATAAATGTTGACTAAGAATTCAATGACACCATTTACCCCTACAAATTGAAGCTAGGAATATTTACTAAGATTCATATACCAATCTTGTAATTTCCTTATGACTCTAGTTATAAACTCTTCAAGGACTCTTCTGAGACTCATTTCAAGCCATTTCATTTAATTATGAATCCAAGCTCGAAAATCTTAGATTTTATCTCTATAATTGGCTAGGGAAATATCATTAAAAGTAAACCATTATCCTAAATAACCAATAACATATGGTCTGTATAATGCTATGGAATCTGTATCCATTTCATTTGGTGGATTAACAATATAAGAAGGATTAGCTAAAGATTCTTATGGTGTTAGAGATGGATTTACTATAAATTGGGAAGACAATTATTCATCATCTTCATTAATAGTATTTATTTTAGAAGGTTCAAATTCTGATGGAGAGTCTGAAAGTCCTATTTGCCTTATGAAGGAGTCAACCATTGAAAAAGATGGTATTACAAGTGCAGCTTAGTATAGGAAAGTAGTCATGAGCATAAGATTTTGGGCCTCGAGATGTAAGTGATATGATGAAAATCATTATAATTATTCCCCAAAATACAAAGGGAATTACAAAAAAAGAAAAAAGAAAAACAAGGTCTTAGGAAACCTTGGAATAAATCCCAAAGGCCAAGTCCAAACCCCAAAGCATAAGCCTATAAAACCATGAGCCCATAGGCTACCAAGCCTTGTTTAGAGGGTTGTATAACCAACCTCATGGTTGTACAAACATGATTAAAACTTTAACCTTAGGAATATTCTGAAACTGGTCTTCCCTTAAACCATAAGGTTGTACAACCAAGCATGAAGGCTATATAGCCCTTCCCCAAGATGGACAACCCTCAAAAAAATCCTAATTTCAAAACTTTCATGGCCTTCTCTATGATTAGATATGAACAAGATGCAACTATAACCATTCTAGGCTTTAGTGCACCTTTCTTCCTCTATAAATGTCCCACCATTTGAAGAGGGAGAGGAGGCTTGGATAACCCTAGTGTTACTCTACTGAAATAGTGATTCATAAACCTTAAATCTACATAAATTAAACACCTAATCCATTACATTAAAGAGCCAAGGTAGTTCTTAAGGTTTTGAAACTTCATTTTTGCATATCTCATTACATTTATGGAGGAAAAAATTAAGCTTATGAACCTCTAAAGGCAAAGAATAACAAAGGCATCTAGAGAATCTCCATTCCCCTTCCTTTTTTCCCTTTTTTTCATTTTCTTTCTTTTAAAAAAACCCAATCTAAGAAGATTGTACAAACTTAATATAGTCAGTACAGCATATCTAGAGGGTTGTACATAACTGAAAGTGGTTTGTACAACCCCATATGACTGAAAAGATTTTAAAAAATGTTCTTCTTTCTCTTTTGGATTTCTTTATTTTTCAATTATTTTCTAGTGTTCTTGGGTCTTCCATTGATAGAATGGGAAGAGGCTTTTACAATCAAGGATCCTCATTCATTTAAATAATGGAACATTGGTTAATTTTGAAGTAGTTTTTTTTAATGATTCTTTATGTTTTAATACTTTATGTTTATTTATTTTATGTCTGATGGTATGTTTGAGCTACAATTTTTAATTATATTTTGGTAATGGTTAAGTAAGGAATCCACCATTCTTAGGACCTTGAGTGCCCTTTTATGATAAAAGTTACTCTTGTAAAGTCTTCAAGTCTTGTTAAAAATGTGTTGTGGCTTTGTGACTCATCTTTTATTAACCTTCTTGGTGGTTAGTGATGCTTGTGGATGGCAAGCTTTTTTTTGGAGCAATGAAGGAGAGGATTCAATAACCCTAAGAACCTTCTTTCCATTATTTTGTCTTAAGCCACTAAATCCTCCAAGATGTCACTTACATTTTATGTTTATAACGCTTCCATATCATATGATTCATGCTTGTTTTTTATTTTAATGTTATTATTTAGTTTGTGTGATGTTTGTGATGATGGACTTAGAAGCATGCTTAGGTTTCTTAGCTTAGAGACATGGTGAGATGTTGTTTCATAGGTTTTGTCTTAGTTTATTTTGATGCTCTCATTCACTTTTGTGATACAAACTCATATTTTTCTCTTTAGTTATAGGTGTTTAGTTAAGTTGAGACCATGAATAAGGGTTTTGATGATTATTTTGTGTTGATGATGTGTGATGTGTGGATGATATGCATGAATGTTGTACTTGATACACCCTTTACTATGATGCATGATGCCCCTTTTTTATGAGTATTATTGATTTGGCATGATTGATTAGATTGCACAAAGAGCAAACTTAAGTGTGTTAATTAGACTAATTAATAACTTGGTTAAAAATGAAAAGAGTAAACTAAAAATGTTAGAAGGTTAGATCCCAATATCTGGGTTGTTTGGGGGTGCTTAACCTCTTCCATAAGTCATACCCAATTTTTGAACTTGATCTCTAATAAGATGAATATGAATTGAGCTTTCTAAATGACTTAGTTAGGTTTAGATTTTGCCTTGCTCTAATAAGATGAATATGAATTGAGCTTTCTAAATGACTTAGTTAGGTTTAGATTTTGCCTTGCTCAGATTTTTGTCTCGACAAAAGCTGAGTAGTGACTCTACATATTTTAGTGATGATACCAATGTATTTTCTAGCGTTGATCCCTTATTGACCATCATTTGGATAAAAAGGGTTTTTAACTAGTATGAGGCCTAAAAGATCCTTTGTTGATCCAATTATGTGCTACTTTTTGGGGTTCTTACCCATGTAAAACCCCCATCCTCTCAACCCTTCATTTGTTGATAAATGGATGGAGTTGCAAGCAATATTCCACTTGTTGAAGCCAAAACCTGAGGCACTCATAGTGGCAACTCCACTAGGGGCATGAAATTGACTTCATGTTCAATCTTTAGTTCACTTGCCACTATAACTTTGTTATTAATCTATTTACATTCATATAGCCTCCACTCTTCACCATATGCATAAGGATTGCCCTTAGAAAAATTGATGGATTCTCCAAACTTGAAATATAATCTTCATTCAGGCTTAGGAGATGGCAAGGAGGGTTCATCGCTTATGAGCCAAATACCTTTGAGTATATCAAATAGGGAGTTATGAAAACCATCATAACCATCCCCCAGACTTATAAGAGACATTAGCTATAACAACCATCTAAACCAATAGGTGCATATGGAAGCCAATAGCACAGTGGAATAGGACACCATCTTATTTGCATTTGTGCTCTAAATAAAGGGTTAAGGTCCCCCCAAGAAGCATGGTAAGTATCACCATATTGCATTACCTTTATGTAATTATTCCCTTATGTAAATATTTGTGTATCCCTTACCTCGCTATATAAAGAATTTCGATGTACATCCTTCTCTCCTTATAAAAGGGATCCTCCATTTCCTTGTAAATATTCATTTCCTTATACATATTCTCTTTTTTATGTAATGAAAAAATTTCCTTTTGGTATACTCTTATATCCTCTTTTGTACATGTTCTATTGGGATCTTGACCTTTCTTTGAATTGAAGTGACCACATACTTTCTTTAACCCTTGTTAGTAGAAGAATGAGACCTTTCATAGTAAAGAGCTTTAGACTTCATATATGGGAGGAATATATTTGGAAGGATCTTTTGCAAATAATGTGTGCATATTATCCAACATACATGCATTTGTTACTTATAATGCATTATATTGATAACCTTATCTTGTCGCTATCTTAGCTCTATCCAAAACCTCGTGGAAGAGAAAAGGTAATGACAAGTTGGAAAGAGCAAGACGCCAAGCCTAATCCAAAGAATTGATCCACCTATGGAACCTACTATACCACCAAAGATTCTAGATAAGATGATGGTGGACTTAGCAGCAAGATGGAAGAGAGGATTGTTGAGGAGTTGAACATGCATGTTAATGAGATTCTAAAGAAAGAAGACACCTTTGCTAGCAAAAATGATAAGGGCAAAGCACCCATAAAGGTAACTCAGCCTATAGTGATTGATGATGACTTATTAGGGATGAAAGAGTACCATGAAAGTATGTTTGTTAAGAAGGTGGGAAACACCATTGCCAATTTGGATAAGCCCATGGAGAGTGAGAAGGAAAGCACTCATTTTGATGACTTTGCCAAGAAATTATAAAAGATTCAAAAGCCCTTAAGTGCTAAAGGTTTCAAGAGGGGAACCGATATTGAGGAACTGCTTGCTCATAAGCTGGAGATACTTTTAGCTAATTTTCACATACTTCGAGCTCCTGAAGTTCACAAGTATTTAGAATGGTTAAAACTATGTTTGTTCATATGTGTTGGTCAATATACACCATGCTAGAGCTTTTTGAGTTCTCACTAGAGGGGTCTACCAAGACTTGATACTTGAATCAACTGAAAATCATTGGGGATGATTGGAGAGAGTTAACAAAGGCTTTTGAGAAACACTATGCTTGTAATTCAGACTAAGAAGTCATCTTACAATATTTGGAGTCTTTGAAGTAGAAAACTAGTGAAAACTTTAATGACTAGATAAAAAGGTAGAAGAAGATCACCTTTGAGGCCATTACTAGACCAATCGAGAGGGAATAGGTACGAATGATTATCAGAGAGGCGCTACCTGACATAGGTACTAGGATCAAGGGTATGTTGATAGGGAATTTTGAGGACTTTAAAGAGGTTGGTTTGCAAGCTGAAGAATTAGAGTATAAGTCAAGGAGACAATATAGGGGTAAAACAAATACCTCATCCTAGCTATAAAGAGAAGGGAGCAAGACAACTGATATGAATGCAAGAAAGGCTTTAAGATATTTTATAGATTTAAGGATGCCTCTCTCTAAGGCATTTGCAAGACTACATAAGAAGGGGGTATTGAAGCCTTTAGCACTGAGGCTACCTCGTAATCCACTACCTAAGGGATATAACACCAATGCTTATTGTGCTTTTCACCAAAGAGCTGGGTACAATACTGATGACTGCTACAGGCTGAACCATGAGATTCAACACCTTTAGATAACAAGATTATTATTTTGCCAAATTTAAGGAGGTCGAGCATAAGAGGAAACCCTTTCCCAAGCTATCATAATGTCTCACCTCCCAATTAAGAGGCATTCATGATAGATTTTAGGATACCCAAAGAGGTTGTTATAACTACTTTTGAAGAAGTATCAAAGAATGTTGTTGTTATGGTTTGCATTATCAATCCATGAGAGAGTTTGGATGAGGAAACAAAGCATATAAAGGGGAAGAGGATGGTTAAGTTATGGGATGAGAGCGATGAAGAGAAAAAGGAAGACCAAGTTAACCATGTAACTCGAAATGAGAGGTACTACCTTGATAGAAAGGCCCTTAAGGAACCAAAGGTTGAGAATAGGGTAGATGAACCTGTCATGAAAGAAAAGGATAATGATAACCCTATTATAAAGTAATTAAAGAAGATAACTACTCAGATTAGTGTGTAAGAATTGTTTATTGCATCTTAGGAGCATAAAAAGACCATGCTAGAAACTTTATCAAGCTTAATCATCTATGAGGAAGCCACCCCAAAAGACGTTATTGCTTTAGTCACCCATAAGGGAAAGATCACCTTTTTAGATGAAGACTTACCACCTGAAGGAAGGGAACATAATTTAGCCTTGATTAAAAGAGTTGAGGTGAAAGGGAAGTACACTCCATGTGTGATGGTTCATGATGGATATGTTATTAATATCTACCCTTTAAAGTTATTACATAGCTTTGGATTATTAGAGAAAGATTTAGATGCATAAGATAACACCATTTTGGCCTATGATGATAGCAGTAAGTCACCCTTAGGCGTATTCAAGACCACGGTGAAGATTAGAATTATAAAGATAATTGTAGAATTTATGATTTTAGATATCTCCATTACATTTTCACTATTATTGGGAAGGTCATGGTATGATCCATTAGGAGGACTTCCATCCACTCTATATTAGAAAGTTAAGATTCCTTATAAGGGTGAGATAGTGACAATCTATGTAGAAGTTAGAGAGATTGTGTCAGTATTGAGAAGCCATGGTAGAAGCTTTGTCAAGCTTAATCATCTAAGGAAGCTACCCCAAAATACATTATTGCTTTAATCACCCAAAAGGGGAAGATCACCTTTTCGGACGAAGACTTGCCATCCGAGGGAAGGGATCACAACTTAGCCTTATTTGAAAGAGTTAAGGTGAAAGGGAAGCACACTCAATGTGTAAAGGTTTATGATGAATCTGGTATTAACATTTTCCCTTTAAAATTGTTGCATAGATTTGGATTATTTGAGAAAGACTTAGATGCATTAGATAACACCATTTAAGCATATGATGATAATAGGAAGCCACCTTTATGTATATTTAAGACCACAGTGAAGAGTAGAATTATAGAGATAATAGTAGAAATTATGATTTTAGATTCCCTATTACTTTTTCACTACTATTAGGAAGATCATGGTATCATCTAGTGGGAGGAGTGTCATCCACTGTACACCAGAAAAGTCAAGATTCCTTATAAAGGTAAGCTAGTGACAATCTGTGTAGAAGTTAGGGAGATTGTGTCAGCATCAAGTGTGGTTGTTTTGTATCTTAAAGGTTAGGGTCATGGATAAATGGGTTGATCCTAAGGTGATGGGAATCATGAAGATCATGAACTTTCTACCATGCTAAAGGTTAGGGAAGAACTCTACCAGTGTGTTGGAATTTTTAGAAATCCTTACTCATACGACTTGAAGAAGACTTAAGTACAGTGTAAAGAATTAAAATTAGAAGTGAGTGATCTATATGGATCATTATCTGACTTTTTTATGAAGGAAAAAAGGTAGTTGGGAAAGTTAAAGAAGGAACTATAAAATAGGGTGAAAAGCTAACAAGTGATGATGCAATTGATAAGCTTATGAGAGATTTCTTTTAGATGGGTGTTTGAGAAATAGGTTATTAAAATTATTGAGATTCATTAAAAGAGGAGGATACGAAGAAAAAGATGAAGAAAAAAGGCAAACATATTGCAAGGACAAAGGACAATTAAGAGTTAGGTCAGTCTATAGTTCTATATGGCCCTCAAATTACATGGCCATGGGATGATAGAAAAAAGCTCTATAAGAAAGAGAGAGAGCAATATAGGTTCAACAACACTTATGGGCTACAGGTGAGGATTTTATAAAAGGGAAAGTTGAAAAGGTGAGCTAGGACACATCTCTTATGGATTCTAAATGGGAATATATAGGCCTATACGAATTTACTAAAGGCACTTACACTAGGATGAGTTTAGCAAATATTAGGCACATGATTGTGAATTCCAATAAAGACATGGATAATGGAGAGAGAGTTTAGGGTCAGGCCTCAGGCATTGAGTAGACAAATTTGGAAGGGGTTATCTAAGAAAGTTTTAGAAGGATTAAACTAAAAGACAATTAGATGGAATAGGACTTCGAAGAGGTGGTGAAAGTAGTGATCGGTATAGAGGTTGAGAAATAAATAAGTTATGAATAGGGTAGTGATCTTAGTAAACTGATTGACAAAAGAAAAGAGGAAGAAAAAGAGAAGCTTTTACAAGTGAAACTCTAGCCAACCCACTAAACAAAGCTACTTTTCATGATACTACTAATATTCTTATTTTCAATCTCTTTGAAGATGATGATGTATTTATTTCAAAGTTTAAGGCAATGAATGATGAGTTTGCTTACTTGTGTAATGTGTTCCCTACTGATAGTGTGCATATCATGCATCATTTAATGAGCATATTTAATATTAATTTTATGCATAACAATGTATTTAATCTTGGCACATAGGAAAATCTGAGAATCTTGCTCATTGCCAGTGATGCCATACTGGAGGAATGACAAAAGTTCAAACAGTTGCTCAAAAAGTAGTAGAGGATCTTTGCCTAGACATATAAGGATATGCTAAGGGTTAATAGGCAAATTGTTGAACATAGAATTCTAACTTATTTGCATATTAGGCCAGTAAAGTAAAGGCTTCAGAGGATGAGACTTGAGCAAGCCTAATTGTTTAAAGAAGAAGTGACGAAATAGTTAAATGCCAAGTTCCTAAAAATAGTTAATTACCCTAAGTAGTTGGCTAACATACTGCTAGTACCAAAGAAGAATGAAAGAGTAAAGATGTGTATGGATTATAGGGACCTAAATAAGGCTTGCCTGAAGGATGATTTCCCTTTGCCTCATATCAACATGTTAGTAGATAACACCACGATGTGTGATATACATTCCTTCATGAATGGGTTCTCTAGCTACAATAAGATCCTTATGGCTATCATGGACAAATTGAGAATAGCTTTCATAATGGAGTAAGGAATGTATTACTATAAAGTGATGGCATTTATGTTGAAAAATGTGGGAACAATGTACTAATGGATGGCAATAGCTTTATTCCATGACTTAATCCATAAGAAGGTAGAGGTATACGTGGATGACATGATGGTAAAGTCTTAGACAAGGGAAGGGCATTTTGAAGCTTTGAAGAAGTTCTTGAAGGGGATTGATGAATATAATGTGGATGACATGATGGTAAAGTCTCAGACAAGGGAAGGGCATTTTGAAGCTTTGAAGAAGTTCTTGAAGGGGATTGATGAATATAACTTCAGATTGAAACCTAAGAAGTGTGTGTTTAAGGTTACATTTAGCAAGTTATTAGGACATCTGGTGAGTGAGAAGGTTATTAAAGTAGATTTGGACAAGGTGAAGGCAATTCAGGACATGCCCACATCCAAGGTAGAGAAATAAGTCTAATGCTTCTTGGGTTAACTATAATATATTAACAGGTTTATAGCACGCCTTACTCCTATTTGCGAACCAATATTCAAGTTGTTGAGGAAAGATCAGCCGATGAAATGAAATGAGCAATGTTAGAGGGCCTTCAATAAGATAAAGGGTATTTGACTCAATTGCCAGTACTAAAGCCCTCAAAGATTGGGAAATAATTAATCTGATATCTAACAATAAAGAAAAGTTTCTTAGGGGCATTGTTAGCTTAAAAAGATGAAATGGGGCATGAACTTGCCACATACTATCTTAGTAAGAAGTTGTTATCTTATGAAGAGAAGTATAATTAGGTAGAGAAGACCTATTTGGTATTAGTATGGCTATGAAGCAGTTGAGGCATTATATCTATTCATACTCAGTGGAAGTGGTTTCAAAGCTTAACTAGGTCAACTACCTACATGAGGCCCCTTCCCTAATGGGAAAATTTGCAAAGTGGTTAATATTGCTGACTGAATTTGGTATCAAATATATGACTAAGAAGGTGATCAAAGATTGGGCAGTTACAAAATATTTAGCACAACAAGCTCTTGATGAATGAGAGTTTGAGCCTTTCCAACTACTAGATGAAGCATTAGGAGCAATCGAGCCTTTAGGTTGGTGAACATATTTCAATAAAGTGATAAACAAGAAAGGAAAAGGTGTAGGTATGATTTTGATATTGCCAGAATGAAAACTTTTTCCATGGCTAAAAAGCTTAACTTTAGTGCAACCAACAACATGGCCCAGTATGAAGCATGTGAACTTGGTTTGGAACTTTTGATCTAAATTAGGCTCATGACGGTTGATGCATTAGGGGATTTGTTGCTAGTTATCTTTCAGGTGATCAAAGAATAGGAATTAAATGAACAATTACTATGTCCATATTTGGAACATTTGAAGAGGATGACATAAAATTTTTAGAGGTTTACATTTCACCACTTATCACAGGAGGAGAATGTGATGGCTAATGGCCTAACAAATTTAGTTTTATTTAGGATGAGCTAAAGGTAATGCTAATGAATTAGTTGATTACACTATGATCTATGAACTCATGCCATGTCTATAAGCGAGTGATGCAAGTATTAGTAGAAAACCATCACTGGTAGTATGATGTACAAAGGTTCTTAGAAAGTGGTGAGTACCTTAAGGGGGCAAAAAAAAAGGGATAAAGAGGTGATCTAGAAGTTGGGGTCACAATTTATAGTCTACAATGGTGTGTTGTATAAGAGAATGTCAAAAATGGTCTATTTGAGATGCGCGACAAAAAAAGTGAACAAAGTCAAAGAAGAGGTGCATGTAGGGACTTATGGCCCCCACATGAATGGAAAGACACTAGTGAGAAAAATTTTAAGAATGGTTACTACTGGACCACTATGGAATAGGATTGATTGCATTTAAATGGCTCAAAGCTGCAACTAGTGTCAGATCCATGGCAACCTCAAACACTTACTGTCGATTGAACTAGAAAGCTTGACTTCACCATGGCCATTTACAGCATTGGGGATTGACATGATCGAAGAAATTAGACTAGCTTTTATAAAGGGGATAAGTGCATTTATGGTAGCAGTGGATTATTTTTGGAAATGGGTAAAGGTTGAGTCTTTTAATAAGGTAGGGGCAAAACAAATGGCCTGATTTATTGAAAAGAACCTCATTATCATTATGGGATATCGTATCATGTTATTACAGATAATAACATTCATTTTTAAGCTGAGTTCAAAGTAATCCTAAAAGTACGAAGTAACCCATCCTATGTCGTCACCTTGTAGGCCACAAGCCAACATACTAATAGAGGTTGTTAGTAAGAATGTCAAAAATATCCTCACTAAGATGGTGGAAACCTATAAGGATTGGTCAGAGAAGTGACCTTTTGCATTATGGGGGTATCATATCGCAATGAGGATGTCAACTAGGATTATGCCATACCCCTTTATGTATGGGATGGTAGTAGTGTTGCCGATTGAGGTGGAAGTGAAGTCCCTATGAGTATTAGTCAAGTCAGAGCTCCCTGAGTACCAATGGAGTAAAAAGCATATTTGAACAACTAGCTCTCCTAGATGAAAGAAGGTTGAAGGTTCTCTATCACATCCACTTGTGTTAAGTTAGGACGACCCATACATTTAATAAGAGAGTTAAAGTAGGTATCATAAGGGTTGATGATTTAGTGTTGAGGGCGATTAGGCCATAAGCTCAAGATCCTCAAGGAAAGTTCAAATCAAACTAAGAAGGCCCTTATGTGGTCAAAAAGATCTATTAAGGAGGTACAATAAAGTTCTCATATATGGATGAGAATGAATTTTCAAAGCCAGTCAATTTTGATATATTGAAGAAGTACTACGTGTGAGGATGTGAGAAAAATAAAAATTAGCTCGCTAAGTCAAAAACCTAAAAGGGTGACTTAGGCAAAAGCTAGGGCATAAATAATTAAGAAAAAGAGCAAAAAGAAAAAAATAGGCTCGTTAAGTCAAAAACCTAAAAGGGCAGCTTATATATATATATATATATATATAATAAAAGGCGAGAGAGTACGATTGGTCATTGGGGATATTGATCAGAAGATGATGAGATGTGAGGAAGCAGTAGGAGAAATAAAGTCTAAAGATAGAAAACTAGTAAGGCAATAACATTGTACACGATAATCGGATAATCTAATATACAATTATTAAAGATAGTGATCATGCATTCAACAATATGCAATATGTAAAATGTAAATGTTTCATATTAAGCATAATATTAGAAGGAAATACATTTGCATAATTAAAGTAAAGTCAGTTGAACATGTCTTTAAACCATAACTAAATATATGAAAGTTTCTTCCTACTAAAGTTCATTATTTGTTAATGCTTTGATGAGATGAAAGGAACTTTACAATCCTAAAAGTCACATAGCCATGCCATATAGTTAGCGTCATCCTCAAGCAAGATCCATATTAGTGAAGTGGTCATGAATATGTCAGTTTCCCAAGTGGCCCTGAATCTATCAGAGAAACACTAAGATAATGGCCCCTTGATGAAAAAAGGAAAGAAGTCCACTATATACTGAGGATAGCTAAACTGGCGGTGTACTCTATTTGGATCATAGAACGTGTTAGATACCAAAGATGGGATGATCATGTAATCTCCAAGGTCTTTAGGGTAATTTGTGAGAGTCTCCTCCATGGGCAAGTCCATCCAATTTCAGTAACAGTGATGTGAGACATCCATTTAGTCTACTTGCCCTTATTGCTCACAAGTCTCAATAGATGACAATTTAAGTGGTGTTATGAGTAGTAGAGTCTCGTATCCATAATTGTGGCAGCCAATAAGCCTAGCCTCTCTTGTAGCCATTTCTAAAAAAAAAGATAAAAATAAAAATAAAGAAAAAGCTCGTTAGATTAAAAAATTGAAAGAGTGGCCTAAGCAAAAATGAACAGCCTGTTGGATTGAAACCTATAAGGGCAGTATAAGCGAAGATTAGGGGAATAAAAATTTAAAAACTAAAGTAAAATAACAAAGTGTAAAAGTTGTAGAAGAAATCCATACTTGAAGCAATGATGGGATCTTAAAGAAAAAATCATTGAGGCCAAGGGCTACTTTATCTAAACCCATAATCGTCTTACCCAAGATCGTTTGGATAGGGGATTTTTGTAGACTCAAACTTCTTTAAGAAGGGGTAAAATCTGTAGGTTTATTTCACCATCTTCCTACCATAAAAGGAATTCACCCATCAGGACAACACCTATAATATGTGTATGAGTTGGTCGAACGTGACCCTTAGATGCATAAAGAGTGAGAAAAAAGGCCATCATAATTTTCTCCTCACCTAGAGTTTACTTGGGCACCTAGTCATAGTGTAAACCATCATCTTCTAGATATATTAGTAACCCAGTTATGGTAAGGCAATATGATCTACAACCATGACCCAACAGTCGAGAATGACACCAATTTCTTATAGAAAGGGGGTAGATCTTCATATCTCTAAAATGGAAAGCATGGGTAGTGGATTTCCATAAATCACAGGCTGCCTTTAAGAAATATGTGTTTAGGCAGGCAGATGAGAGGTAACGTAGATCTTCAAGGCCTATCCAAGGTAAATCGAACCAAGCTTAGGATGGGAGAGACCATAGGAATGCTCTATCAATGTTTGGGAAAGTGAAAATAAAGGGTTTGAAGAAGAAAATCATAGATGGCTATTTATAAAAGAATGAAAAGGTGCTTAGTGCTTGATAATTGTGAACAATTATGTATGACTGTATAACCCCTTTGAGTTGTCTGTATAGACTAGTCTTTCTGGGAAAATTAGGTAGCACCCCCTTGCACTATGAGCTTAAGAGTTGTTTTGTACCTACTTCAATGGACATGTACACATTTGAAACAAAATAAAACAATTCAATTACACATTCAGAAGATAAGTTTGGGGCCAAAATCAAAGTCATGCATTTCTATTAGGATAGAAAATTCTAGAGTTTGCCAAAAAAAGAAGTGATACTACCTTAGTATATCCAAAAGAATCTATTATTCAAACAAGCATCCAAAAAGATCCAAAGCTTTTAAATCTCCCGATATGACTATACAACTGTGCTAAAATATCAATAATGTTTAGTAAATGTAATGTACTAAAAAGAAAATCCTAAAAATCTAAGAGCATTAGATGGGATCAATCCCCTATGCTCCCTGAGGTTGTCTATTTATCATCTTCTCCCTTCCCATCTATGTCAATGTATTTTTCAGAGTCCTATGCTGCTATAACCACAGTCTCAATCTAGGCCTATGCTGCTATTAGGCACTGCTTCGTATCCCTCAGCTTTTAGGTTAGATACTAGATCATCTCTTACAAAATGTACACAAGTTAGGATGGATAAAACACTAATCACACAAATGCACACACAATCATAAGCATGCATACGCGCGTTTCATTTATTACTAACTTGCGTAGACCGAGTTTGCTATGTCATTACCCTTTTAAGAGTAACGATCAAGTCCACTATAGCCTCAACTTGGACATGGGGACTTATAATAAGAAAGGAAGGCATTTTAGCAATGGATGCTCCAATGACAATAGAACAATATAATAATGCAAGTAAAATATAGTTACATAGGTAGTATTGGTCAACTCAAAGATGTAAGTTTGATTATGTTAGCTATAGTGACATCATCGATCCAGTTAAGGATGTCATGTAGGCCTCGACCATGATGTCAGGCAAAAGATCCAACTCGCCCACCACTATGGACTCTAGCCCTTTAGAATTATATGTAGATATGTGGGCTGTCTTACGACCCTGAGTAGTAAGAGTGGGCTCTATAGGCCTATGCTCAGTACGTAAAGTTGTCCCTTAAGCGTCATGATGAAAGATCATCCCCTTATACGCTGCATGTCTCATAATCACTCAAATAATAGCCTTTGTCAATGGGATAATCCCAACTAAAAGATCCATCATCTAAGTCTGATAGGGGATCCTAGCTGAGACATGCTACTCTCCTAACATGAACTATATGTCTACTTGTATTTTTGCATCCCCCTTCATATTTGCCGCCCAAAACATGTTTGAGGGTAGGTGTTATGGAGTGTGTTGACATCTAGCCCATTATATCACCTAGGATCCACTTCCCTAGGTACCACTCGCACAAGGTTAGGCTCTCTAATAAGCTTCTTCCATATGAAAGGGCCACTATCTCTACCACTTCTAATTGCCAGTAGTTGTAGGCCCTCTTCAGTCTAAATGTAGTTGCAATAATAACAAACATTCATTATAAGTGTAAAACCAAGAATAGCAAGCAACATGCTAAATTAATGATTATCTTTTTTACAGGGTAATAGTATCTAGTCTAAGATAATAGTGTTCAGGTAAACGTGTTTGAGCTTCACCAAGGACTTAATGTGGAAAGTCGTGCTCTGCCTAGCAAACCAAAGGTAACAACCCTTCATGTCAAACGCAGGGTTGCTACCATGTAGCAAACCTGACTCCATGACCCAAGCCTATCAATAAATCATAATGTTAGTGCGAGATAGCTGAACAAGAATAAATAAACAAAGTAAAAAGGGATAGAAGATACTCACAATGGACACTCCCTAGGCACCACACATATAAGACAAACCTTGACAACACTGATCCAATTATTGGTATAAATGAGCTAACATTACAGATCCCTAATAAAATTGGTGGATAAGCCTAAAGTTCTCTAGCATTGGCACTAAACAAATCTCTATCCCATCCTACTTGTTTGAGAATAAAGCCCCTGATAAGACATATAGGAGGAAGTAGTGATTATGCTTATCCACCACCTCATATGAGCTATCATTAGCGACAATGTGAATGTCCTTCTTTACGCTCAACTACTCGAAGGAAAGAGGCCCTTGGTTCGAGAAACACAATCTATAAGTCAAAGAAGATAATCTCTCTACAACAATGGCACATGCACATTAGAATTAGTAGCGATGGGGATCCCTAACAAACGAATCCTAGTCAAGTACGTTAAGTCACCTAGCATAATGGTAACCTCCCCAACTGGAGGCAGGTGGAAAGTATGAGTAGTGTACATCCACCGCTCGACTAATGCATGGCTTATTATCTAATCGATCTAAGGATCTTTCTCCGACAACATTCACAAGAAAGGCATCAAATCAGTCCCTTCCAAACGGGCCATGACCCAACGATACAGCTTCTAAAACCAAGCCTTAGCTGGGCCCACCACTCTGCCTTCCTTTTGGAAGCAAATGTCATTCTAAAAAGAAAAAGAAAAAAGCAAACAACTCAATATTCATATGGTAGAAAAGGGGGAACGAATAAAGAAAGACCCCAAGCTATAGATGGTCCTAAACATGCAAGCCAAACAAAATAATAGTAATACAAGGAAAGTAAATATTTAATTACATAGGTAGTGAAATAATTGTTTACGTGTGCTTTGTGGTATGCAGGTGGTCAAACCAATTTGGGAAATTTCAAAAAGCACAAAATAATAGACATTGGTCGTGAAGGAAGCATTCATAAATTATGTGAACAATTATAAAAGTTATTCTTTTTAGTAAATTTTCACTAAAGTTCATTATGTGTAAAATATCAAAAGTCTAGCACAATTCAGCCTAAAATCAATAAGAAAACCCACTAAAAATAAATAAATAAATAAATAAATTATAACTTATTTATTTATTTTAAGTATGTGTTTCATGCTCTCATAGGTCATCCCATAAATTAATTTTAATAATTTTCTATGCTGGTTGCTAGAAAATAAAGGCACATAAATCGAGACAATAAATTAATCTAATATACAAAAAGTAAAAAAATCTCATTCAATAATAAAAGATAAATATCCTAGAACTATCCCTAAATATTTTTAAGGCTAACCTAATTTTTGTATCTAGGAAAGAAATTTTAAGGCAGTGTCTAAAATCTATAGTACCAAGAAAGAAAGACAACAAAATTTAAAATAACAAAAAGAAAAGAATAAAAAGCCTGCCACTTCTGAAGCAAATCCTACAAGATAACGATATAAGTTGTAGACTATTGATGTATCGTTACATGAATTGAAGCCCATAGGGAGTTGCTTTTGTCAAAGGTTGACCCTTGCAAAACCCCACGTAGAGTGTAACTGCTCCAGGGTGTCGCACACAATAGCCTCATCATTGAAGAATTCCTTGGGGATGTCGAACATCTTCTTGTTGTCAAAACCAACCATTACATAAATTCAAGAGCAAATGGACCCTAAGAAAGCTAAGTTTAGAGAGTTTTTAATGAGAGAAAGTAAAGAGAAGAGGATGAATGGCATAAATGACCTTAAGGCTGCATGTGAGCCTTATATAGGGAGAGGTCTATATAACCAAAGCTGGTATGTACAGACCACCCTCTATGTTATGGAAATAACTTCATTAAGTTAGCTACACAAATAACCTAATTGTTTATACAGTCCACTAATGAATTGGGGCAAAAGCAAAGGAAGCCAAAAATGAACCCTTAAGAGCAATTAACAAAATACCCTTGACACCACTCGACCCTAGATAAGCTTGTTCGATCTTCCAAATTGACAACCAAATTACTAAAACACCCTTTAGTGGCCAAAATCACCTCTGTGAGAATGTTAGACAGGGAATTCATATTCCTAAGATCATTCATTCTCACTAGAAGTAATATTCACAATATTTGAACCTAAGTCCATTCCTTTCAATATAAATGAGTCTCCAAGAAAGCCATAAGGGTTGTAATAGTATGCATTCACTTGTAAGGGGCCAAAAAGGTCAAAATGACATAGGGAAGCATCTCGATGTACTAGAAAGGCATGTATGACATAGGATCAACCCCAAGGGGCATCATTGATCTAGAACCGCTAGCTAGAAGGGCTAAGACACTTCCAAAAGATTCAAGAACATTAGTAGTTACAAAAAGACAACTGCAGACACATGAGATACATAGGGCTTCTAGTACCTACTAGAGTTTTGACAGAACGTACTCAATACATTTTAAAGTGTTATTGAGGGATGCAAGAATGCCTAATACCTGCTAATAAGTTGCAAAACAAATTTAGTACTTGATAGAGAGATGATGAAATATTCAACACTTACTTAAAAGTAGTTAGAAGCACACATAACATGTAACATCCCTAGTCACATTCATTAGCATTATCACATGAGCATATGCATTAGATAAATAATCATTTAGAAGTACCATTGCATTTGGGGACATTGGAACATATATGTAGTGTTTGTATAGTTGTATGGCAAATTCATTTATGTTGTGTGCATGTTATAATATCATAAATAATGGTGTTTTAGAGCTTAATTAAAAGTATAAGGAGTATCTAGGAATTAGGAGATGGATGGAGGGATGGATGTGCTTAATGAGTGAAGAAGAGGGACTAAAAGCAAAACTTTTAACTTTCAACCAATAGGAAA